>NDGM011248135.1:5114-17249 GCA_002564305.1 Octomys mimax
TCATTAGTGAGGAGGCTCTTTCCTACAACTCCCTTTTCTTAGCATGTGGTCCTAAGCCTGTATTTCCACCAGCTGGAACTTGGAAAGTACATGGCAGAAGAGGAGGAAGGAGCAGGTTCTGCTACCTTGAGGGGCTGCCTGCGTGGTGTGTAGCTAGTTTTCATTTCAGCTACTTACGTGGATAATTTGGAACATCTCTGCAGCCTGGTTAGACAATGTGATGGATGGAATTGTCTTCCCTACTTTCCCTGTGACTCCCCAACAGCTCTGAACACAGAGCTCTGAACATCAGGAGATGTTTAGTTACTGCACTTGACTAAAGACCATATCTGTGTCTGACAAACCCACGATCCATTGTGCCCCACAAATGAATGAGCGAGGTCTGAGTGAAGAAAAATGTCCAGTAGTTTGTTTCTCAGGCTTCTTTCTGGGATCACAGAAGTTGTCTGAGTGGCAAAGTAAAAACAAGGGTTGGAGTGCACTAACATTTACGTGAATTTAAACGTCTGTTTAGCCAACATTTTCCCCTTTTGTACACAGAAAGACAACACACAGAATGGTTATAAATGTAGACTCTGGAGTCAGACTCTTTGGGATAATTTACCTCCTTATACACACTTATGATCTGTAAAAATCTCTGTAATATGAGGGGGGAAAGTAGTACCTGCCTGATAAATGAGTTGTGAGGGTTAAAAGCAATAGCAGGTAATGAAGAGACACTTACAGATGTTAAATCTCTTTAGAGGACCTCATGGGTGAGACATTGAGATTGCTATGTTACATACATTATCACAGACTCTGGGTGGGATGTGCTGGGAGCAGGTGTTTCCCATACCTTACTCAAATCTCCTGAGTCTCCTTTGGCTGTCCCATATTGTGTACAAGCTGAGTGGACACCATAATTGTGTTCTAGGATGTTCTCTGGCTACATCAGTATCAGTGCTGAAGAGATAATGCCCACAGAAAAACCCTTGAGCAGCAGGCAAAAAAACTTATCCATTCCCTAGCTTACTTGCTCTATTGCTGTGGGTGTTTTAGACACCATTCCAGTTTCCAGCAGAACGAAGCTCCAGGCATCCAGAGGGACAAACTGATCATCATCAATCTCTACTGGCCTCTCCCCTTTCTCAATTAATTTGCCTACTTCCTTACACATTTGTGAGGACCATCTCCAAATGTTTGCCTCTGTATCTGTTTTTGAGGGAATGTAAATCAAGACAGTATGGATAGCCTCACTTTAAAAGTGGTATCCTGGGTTCATAGAGATTTGCTGCACTCCAGAGACTTTACAGTCTTCCTCTGTGCTATAACTGTCTTTTGTCCTTTATCACAAGCTTTCCAGTATCCTAACCTGACATGTGTAGTGCTCTGTGGATATTGAGTAAGAGACCCTCAGGAATTATGGAGAGTTTAACAGAGTGAGGGAAGTAACAACTTCACCTTTAAAGACAAGAGGGAAAATGCATATCCTCGCTAGGGGAGGGCGGGCAGGATAGGACTGGAGAGGAATCACATACACAAGAATGACACTGGGTGTTTACAATGCAAACACATCTTCATACTAGCCTGTGATTATGACTACTCCTTTGCTTCCTGTGTCCCACTGCTCCATACCCCAGTCTTCCATTGAAAAGCCCAGAGCCTGCTCATGGTACTGCAACTTATGGGTTAATTTAGTAGAGGACTTTCAGAATCCTACTCCAGCAAAAGCTGATGAGTCTATTCATTAACCATTCCCCAGAGCTTCCAGAGTAGCAAATATTTGGAATCTACCCTTCTTGGCAAAACGAAGAACAGTAGCAAAGATATTTACTGATTAAATCCCAGGCTTCTCTCTCATGCTTTCCTTTTTGAAATGCCCATTCATCTCTCTGCTGAAAAACAAATGTCTTCTTGATACATTGGCCGACATAAATTTTTAATGCCATAAGCAATTACCCAGTCAGTACCTTCCCCATAGCAAGAGAACTGATGAAACTGCCCACTGCTTAGCAGGGATGACTTCTACCTAGGATGGCAGAATCATGGTCTCTCAATATGTCGGTACTTCACCGCATTTCTCTCCAGTTGGCATGGGAAATAGGGAACCTGCAAATTTATGGTTAATGGGAAATGTGATCCATGTGAAGTTCGGCAAGCTGAACTAAGAAAAATGACTCAAAAGGAGGTACAAACCACAGAAATAAACACACTGCCAAATGCAAACTCTCTGGGTGGAGTGTGATATGTTCATATTGAACTTCTCTTTGCTGACAGTTTGGAGAGAGAAAAAGCAGAACATTGGGGTACCAAAGGCACTTTGATAGTCTGCCATGATCTATATTAGACATAGGTGTGTACGAGAGTATGTGGAGTACCGAATCTTTAAATGGAAGATTCAGACTTTTAGGAAGAGGGGAAAACTAATGATCCCATGAGGAATGGCTGGAAGATGCCAGGTTAAAACATTCAAAACAGGCCAGATGGGGCACATCTTTAAAATGTATATATAACTTTTCTTTCTGTGCATCACAACAGGGAAAATAAAGAATGATTAAAGACACACATTTTAGCAGGAGGCAAAATGAGAGGTAAATGAGCAACAGCCCAAAAGCCATACATGTGGTGGGAAGTTTGTGCTTGAGGAAGTCACCTAACACAACTAAGCGTGTCACCTCTGGCCATATAGAACATGTAAGTACCTTTTCTGAAAGTAATGATCCTGGATCATAGCCAACCTCTACCTGGTTATTCTGGAAGCCAAATGGCCTCCAGAGGTAAGATATATGTAGGATAGACTAGAGCTGAGAAGGGTGGCAGAGGGGTAGTTACTACTTCCTTCATCTCTGTTGAATGAAGACTTCTTATGCCCTCTTACTCCATTCCTGTGATAAGACTGAGCTGGAAAGCTCTGAATAATGCTGGTGCTTAAGGAAGCTGGGCACTGCATTGGATATATTCTTTGAGCTTTAAGTCAGAGCTGCCTTTGTCAGCTTTAGTAAAGACCCTTCTTTACTGGCATTTGCAAAGTCCCTCAGAAAAGAAAACTGGTATCAGAAAGGAGGTACAAGTTTTTACCACTAGGCAATTTCATTCTCAATCAGCAATCTGGGACCTAACACTCTGAGAGGCCCTGTGGGGTGCTATAAATACTTTCCCAAAGTAGTTCAAAAAATGATGGTGACATGCCAAGAGGCAACACTCCACTAGTGAGGCTAAGGAAGAGGAGATGCTTTGTAGGAGTCTTCACAGATGATTTTGAACGTATTCAGTGGCCAGAGCTCATTCCAATGGTGAAGGTTGGCATGTCAGGTGTAATATACAAGACACAGAGAAAATGTGACAGATTCAACAGAGAGAGGCTTATGAAACAGAAGGATAAGTCTGAGTGGCTGATCAAAGGTGCTAAGGCAGAAGAAGACAGGAAGAACTGAAGGGGTACTCACTCCAATCCCATGGGAAGCTTTGAGAAAGGCCATAACACTAATTGTGCTTCAAAAAGGGAAACAACAAAAATAGTTCTAGCACACATTTATTTTACTATTATACAAGCACTTTCCTTGTGATTACTTTTGACCACAATACTGTGTGGGTTTACAGTATCATGAGTCCCACTTTACAGATGGGGACAACGAGGCACTAGGAGGTGAACAAGCTAAATGGTAGAGCCAGGAAGTGGTAAACTGCAGGATTAGTGTAAGGGCAACCTGCCTTTATATAGCCCAAGCTTTTAAACCTTACTCTGTTGCTTCCACACAAGTGATTTAGCAAATCCATGGGAGTATCCGTATACTAATTCCTCCTCATTTTTAGGACAGGGAAATTAGAGCGCGGAAACAGATTCACCTTGGGAATGGTCATATGGAAGAATCAGTAGCATTTTCTGTTTTTAAATGATCCTATTAGCCAATGTAGTGCCAGATGCTTTCAAAAGCAAATTTAAAAAATATAAAGCCTACGAAAGGAGGCATTTCACAAGAGTTCCTAAAACTCAGTATTCCATTACAAGATGTGCTCAATAAGATGTTTGGCAATGAAATCTAGAAAGCAACACAAAAATCTTTAAGAACTTTGCCATAGTGTTTTCAGGCGATGACAATAAAGCACATCAATTGGTCTGCCGAAAACTCTTGATAACAGTCTCCCCAAAGTGGCAATGACACACATCTGTGTAACAGTAACAGTGCCAGGTAAGAAGGAACTGTTGGTTTCAACCCTTCTTACCACACCGCTGCAGCTGTCACCTGGCACTCTTGATTGAGCTCTGTGGACTGGTGTTTATAGTCAAGGTGATCTGTACTATTAATGGAAAAAATTAACTATCAGAAACACACACAAATCATGTAGCTGACTATTTAACAACTTTGATGTTAGCCTTTTATTGAAGCATAAATGAATTCAAGGCAATTTCTAAACGCCACTTGCCTCTACAACACATATCCATCACTGTGTTAAAGCTCACTTTCAGAGCATGAATTCAAACAGCAGGCATCCTGTTCCCCTGCTAAGATAAAGGCCTTCCTGAGCTATTCAGTCATTGTGAAGGCTCTGTGCAGTATCGCCACACAATAAATCAAGAGCACATTTGTTATTTATGAGGAATGTAGACGTCTTTGTATTTCCCTGCAACATCCTTTCAGTCTCCCTTGTTCTGAGCTTGTTATTTCTTTCTCACTGTCATCTTTGCTAAGTAGGGCCATTGAAAGTGCCCCCTCATATGAACAGTTGAATGTCTATTGAGAAAGTTGAAGGCAACACACATCTACTGGTAAGGCAGCTGTGTTTGAGTGTAGGGTTACCTTGTAGACGCAAGGCAAACACTTGGCTCATGACCCACACCCCAAGCATGAGCCCTCTCTCATCCTATTTACCCAGCAGGACAGAGATTTCTCATTGGGCTTTGTAATCAGGCTCATGTAAGATTTAGTATCAAAACCTAATTGAAACCACTTTTATTCTTAACAATGGCAAATTAGCTGCACAGCTGTGAAAAATGAGCCAGAATTATTTTCAGGAATGAAAAACACATTTATGAATGCATAAAAGTGGGATGGAGTGGGGTACGTCTTTCAACTGTAAATTTTTTGAGAGAAGCTACTTGTACACATGTTGCTGAATAATATGCCAAAATGAAAGATGAACTGAGTAAAACTTTCCTAGGAATGATTGCATCTACCTGAGAGAACAGGAAAGAGAGAGAGCAAAAGAGCAAGAGAGACAGAGCCAGAGCCAGAGCCAGAGGCAAGGGCAGGGAGGAAGGAAGGATGAGGAGGAGGCAGTGGGGAGGGGGAGGGAGACTACATCCAACACTGAGGATATGAGCATTGTAATTTAAATAGAAGAAACTTTGGTGGCATCTGTTACAGGGTTTGTTTGCTTAGCAATAGGAATAAATTGGGATGATGTACAACTCAGTGCTTGTGCTCTTTTGGCTCAGAAAATAAAGAGACAAGGGCTGGGGAGATGGCTCAGTGTAATAAGTGCTTCCCTGACAAGTCCAAGCGCCTGAGTTCAATCTGCGGTTCCACCAAAAATAAATAAATAAACAAACAAACAAATAAATAAAAAATAAAAGAGTGTAAAAGGCAGTTAAGTTTTCTTTTTTCTGTCTGTCTGTCTCTCTCTCTCTCTCTCTCTCTCTCTCTCTCTCTCTCTCTCTCTTTTTCCAGTACTGGGGATTGAACTAAGGACGCTGCGCTTGCCAAGCAAGTGCTTATTCTACTGAGCTATCTCCCCGGGCCAAGTTTTTTTTTTCTTTTTCTTCTTGAGACAAGGTCTCACTACATAGTTCAGGATGGCCTTGAATTTGCAACAATCCTGCCTCAGCCTCCTGAGTGCAGGGATTACAGCCATGTGACATCACATCTGGAAGATAAGTTTGATTTTTGTCATGGATTATGACAGCAAGAATTTTTTCCCCTAAAGATAGTCAGAAATAATTTCACCAAGCAAGTTCTCACTAAGTGTCACAAAAATCTACTAAGGCTGACTATATGCAGCTGGAATATCATAGACTAAGAGATTCTGGCTTGGTATACCAGGTAGCCAGCAACCTCCTAGCAGGACAGGTCCATAAAAGGAATGATATGATTTTACTACTGCAAGAAATTTTTTTCCAAGAAAGAGAATACAAACAAAATTTATGGTTTTAGGAACTTCCTGAATGCCCAAATATTTGGGAAAAAATGTCACTCCATTCTTAATAAAGTAAGTTGCCAAAAGGGTAAACAGCTCGTTTTTAGAACAGTAGGTAAACACTGGGCAAATCCCTCTAATAAAACAATTGTTTACCGTAATGACTTGTTTTGAAACTCTTCTTTTATGCCCATTAATACAAACTGAACTACTGTATAGTTTGTCCAATTATGGCCAATCTCTCCTTATTAAAAAAAATCTTATTCTAGATGCATGGGCTTTCAAAATCCTACCTTTAGCCTCTCTCTCCTAAAACTGGTAAGACTGTCAGGGCAGCATTCTCTCTTGCTGCAGGAAGCAACAAATGGAACTTTGCTGTCATAATGTGCTATTTTGGCAGCTTTTTGCAGGGAACTGCTCGTCAGCATTCCAAATCTTAAACGATTAACTACTGTGTTCTCTTGCTTCATTGTGTTTCACAAATGCAGAATGTTAGAACTAATTTCATTACATACTTAGGAGGTACGGAGTTTCTAGCTCACAGACAACTTCATAGTAAGAATTTGGAGGTAATGCCTATGTATTTCCTTTCTCCATAGTTCTGCTTTCTCATTTGAAGAGATCTAACGCAATGAAAACAAATTGATTCAGATTTTTTTTTTGAAGTGAAACACAATCAGAAATGTGGACTGTGGAAGGAGGGACTGGAAAACACTGGTTAGATGGACTTTGCAGAAGGAATGAGGTTAGAGACCTTAAAATAGAGAAAGATGATCCTGGATTATCCAGAAGAGCAGAATGAAATCACATGGACCTTTCATAGTATGGGAGATGGCTAAAGAGTCAACAAAGGAAATTTGCTGGCACAAAAGGGCTTATCAGACACTGGTAGTTCAGAGGAACTTGGCCCACCATTGCAGGCTTTGAAGAGGCAGGATGGCGACCACAGGTTAGGGAGCAGGGCAAAGTCTATATATATGGATCCAGCCATAGCTGAGAGAATTGAAATGGGACCTCACTCTTATACCCAAAGGAGGTGAATTCCTCATCCAAACTGAATGAGCAGGACAGAAATTCTGAAGCCTCCAGTAAGAAACAACTCTGATGATACCTTGATTTTAGTCTAATGAGACCAGTGTTGGACTTCTGACCTATATCACTATAAGGTAATACAAGTGTGTTGCTTAATTGTGTTACTAATTTTCTGGGAATGAGTTTTGTAATAGCACCCAAAGGAAACTAACAAAGAAATGTGACACAAATATTCTATTGAATTAGTTGGGTTTCTCCTTGCAGAGAGACAATATCCAACAGCCACAATTTAAAGAAGGAGAGGTGTGACTTGCTTCATGGTTTCAGGGGATTTGGTCCATGCCTGCTGGCTTTATGGCAGAAAAATTATGGTGGAGAAAATATATTTAGTTCATGGCACCTGGGAAGTAGAACAGGAAAATAGTGTCAGGGAGAAGGGGGGTGGGACTAGATATAATATCCCGGCTCACACAAAGACCTAGATAGACACACCTAGAAGTTGTTCCATCAATACCCCAGGCAGTTTTTAAACCAATTAAATTGATGCAATCAAGCTTAACCATTGTTCCTATACTGGACTTAACTTTATGTTCTTTTACTTTATATTATGCACACAAGAAATGTTGTTCAGGGGCCGGGGAGCTAGCTCAGTAGAATAAGTGCTTGACTGGCAAGGATAGGGTCCTGAATTTAATCCCTGGTACTGAAAAAAAAAAGCTGTTCAAGTATTTTGATAGTTTGGATTTAAATGACTTCCAAATTCCCCTGTGTTAAGGCCTGGTCCCTGAATTGTGACACTACTGACAGGTGGTATGGTATTTAAGAAATGAGGAATAATGGGAGCTTGGGTCACTGTGGAAATGTATATGAAAGAGAGAGGTATTGGGATCTCAGGCTGTTTTGCATTTGGCTTTGCTTCTTGGCGACCATGAGATAAACAGCTTGTACTACTGTGCTCTTTTGCTTTAACCTTCTCCTTCACAAGCCTAAAAGACATGGAGCTAGCAGAGCACAGACTGGAACTCTCCAAACTATAAGCCAGAACAACATTTCCATTTTTAAATTAATTATCTTAAGCATTTTGTTACAGTAATGGAAATCTAAAGGGATAACAAATGTAAGTAGCTGCAATGGCAGGACTCTGGTGGTGCCTTTTGATGGGATCCATTTACACAGCCATCTCCCAATTATTTGAAGGCATTTCAAATGTAACTTACATATTTCAGGCTCATTATAATCAGATTATTATAGAAGTTTTGTCTTCTCAGAGCAGGAAAGTTGAGCAGAAGGTACACAAATTTATCTCTACTTTCATAATTTTGGGTTGGCACTGACTAGTTAGATTCCTTATTAGAATAGTTGAGTTCTCTAAACTCATCCACCTTATTTATTTTTTCATATACATTTTGTCTGAGTTTAAAGTACAAATAGTAATGAAATTCAGTCACAGAACATGGAATATATTAATAATACAAAGTGATTTACTCGAATATCTACCACACAAATAAAAATTTATGAAGGGTTAGGCTTCTATAATGTACACTTTGTGGAACCATATTGGTAATTATAAATACCATTAATCTTCCAGACATTCATGAAAAGAATGAAGCTATACAACATTGAGCACTAGAAGTGGTGCTGATAAAACAAAGGGAAATTAGTTTCTTTCATTTTTAATATGTTACAGAATATATCCAAACCCTGTGTACAAACAAACAGGATTTTATTCAAGGGCTTCTCCTGCAGGCATCAGACCTTTATCAAAAATACAAGTACATATTTATGGGTGTTTTGAGCTCTATTGATATATCATTTTGTTGGTTTTTAAAAATTTCTTGAGATTATAAATAAAAAGTCAAGCATGTGCTCTAACCAAATTAGGTGAAACAAGTTTAATCTACTCTAAGTCTAGTTTGGGTAGTTATAAACGAATGCATGTGGGTATCAGGAAGATTAAGTTTAAATAAATAAAGTTTATTATGTATTAGCAATAGGAAATGGTGGGGCCTGTTGTAAGCAGGGAGGCCAGAACCTGTCTAAGAGAAGAAGCTGAACTTGGAATTACCCACCTCTTGTAGCATGAAACTAAGGATATGGTATTGTCAGGTTTGAATTTTTAAAAAGAATATATAGAACATATATTACATACACATATATGTATATAATATATTAAATATATTAATAATATATAGTCTTATGAAATTTCCTTATTTTTAAAATACTGACAAGTAAGTGTGTAAACACATAATTTTGTTTGAGGTCTCTCATCTCAGGCTGGCTGACAATGGATAAAGTAATGCATAGTGTTTTAGGTTTGTAAATATCCTTTGTAAAAGTTCACAGGTGTAGAGATGCAGACAGTAGAATAACTTGCCACTCTGATATCATGCTAAATGCCATCATTTCAGAGACCTTCCTTGGCCAAGTTCAAAGATCTAGAATCTAGGTAGCCATGGCTACAGAACCCGCCCATCTGATTTTGTATCCTTTCCTGTTTTGAACTTTTCTCTAAGGCAACTTTAAACAGCAGAAAAGAAGTTGGGAGACATTACTAGCATCAGCGGTTTCCTCATCAGCTCACTCTGACCAAGCCAAAGGCACCAGGGACTCCTTTACAGAGTCCATGAGAGCAATAATTCTACTTCACATTCTCAAATAACTGAAAGAGCTATTAAGTAAAAATCAACTGGAAAGCACTTCAACCAATTATTTTATCCTTTTTTCTACTGTCTTATCATTCAAAGGCCAAATAAACCTACCTTTGAAATTTTAACAAGTCTACAGATCATAGAAAAAAGAAAGATCTTTCTGGCAAACGAAGTTTTTATACAGTTTAATCAAGGCACACAAGATTGCTGAATGGGATCAAATTCTGAATGAATCTATTTACCATACATCCAGCAGACACTGGCAATGCTAAGTAAAAAAAATGAGAGTACTTGATTAATTCATGTACTTCAATTGTTTGCATGTCTATTCATCTACCTGTTTGATACTTAAGCTATTTCTATAAATTAAGCCTTACATGCTAGGGTATAAAGTAAAATGACTCTGCTAGCATCAAAAATTGACATTTTGAAGTTACAGATCATGTGCTAAAGATGCCAATTATTATTATTATTATTAGTGCAGTTGTGTCTACTAATTGTGGAATCTTTACTCTGTGCCAGGCACAGACTGATTGATTGATTAATTGATTGATTCACTTTTTGTACCGGGGATCAAACTCAGGAGATTGTACATGCCAGGCAGGCCCTTAAACTGCTGAGCTGGCATCTCTCTGGCCTCAGGCAGTGTTTTAGGCATGTGATATATATTTAATTCAAATAGTAAGTACAAACATATACTATTGTAATCCAGGATTCTAGCTAATAAAAATATAATGGAGACCAAATTCATTCAAATAGTTTGTCTTTAAATCCAGAAGACCTAATTAGTAACAATGAAGCTATAAATTATAAGAAAAGAAATTTTAATTATGATAGACAACAAGATGATTCCACAAGAATGCCTTGAAATTGGGAGATGAAGAAGTACTAGCTTTTGACACATGTATTTTCTTTTTGCCAACATTGTTATCATTATGACTATTACCCCATATTTTATCTATTACATTATGAATTATGAGTGTGATTAGATTTTTAAAACATTTGTACTATTGCAATTATAAAACAATGGAGTGATTAGTAGTTTTACAGGCAATTGTAAGCATTGCTTTTGGATATGCGATTCTACTGAGCAGCAATTTCAGCCATCAACTGCTCTTATGTCTTTAAATGTCTCTGACAGGTAAAGTTATAACCAGTGTGAAATATTCTGCGATTAGCAAAATCACAACTTTTGAAGTTAATTTTTAATCACCTTAGTTTAGAGAAACAAAAAAGTTGCATCCCATAAAGAGGGAGCTGACATTTTCTTTTCCACCCAGGGCACAATAATTTTCCAAAAGCCAATTTATTCTTTTTCATTTTTGACATATGGTGAACACAACTGTGAGTGAAGAATATGCCTCCTACACTGTTTTATTGTACTACCCAGAGAGCTCTAGAGATGACTTCCAGGAAAGGCTGACTAGGTTTGAGCTGTGTGACCAAGATCTTGTTTCTCATTAAAAGCTTTGGTTTCTTTTCCCCGGGCTCCTACTCTGTGGCCTCAAAATGGTGTAAATTTAGTAGTGGAATGAAGATCAAAGAAAAAACTAACAAGCCCTCAAAACCTGAGAGCATCATAGTGACATTCTCTTTCAAAGAATAACAGAGAGCTGAGGTTGTGAAGAACATGTATAATCCAAAAAAGGTTAGTATTCAGTTTTCTGCCTCCCCATTAAGGATATCTTCTTTTAGAAAGATACATGTACATTTTTCTACTTTAGAGAATTTCATTTGTTTGGATCATTAGCATTTTGGGGCATATCTGAAGTTTGTAATTCAGATAAATTTAAGATGATGTCCAAAAAGTTGCCTTTGTCTCTATCATACATAACATCAATGGAGTTTACAGTGTATGTGTAGAAATTTTTAAACCATCTATAATCAATTTCCCTCCTTTTTCTCTGACATATCTCCATGTTGCAATTCTAATGTAGCATTGCATCAGTCCTTCTAAGGCATGTTTTCTTCTCTTTTCTAGGGAACTGTTCCTCCTTGAAAAACCAGTTCAAATACAACTTGGCAGTTTTTCCTATACTAATGTTTATTTGTAGCCCTCTCATTCAACATATCCCTTATAGGTCCTTTATTGCAGACTGCCCCTTGCTTCTCTTAGTGTTGCCATCAGGTTCCCTCCTGCCTGGTACTACAGATCACCAAGGCCTACTTGTTTTGTCCCTTCTGTTTTCTTCCAGGAAGAGGACTCTGAAATCTCTTGAAAGTCGAGTAAAAAACTGAGAGATTAAATCAAGGTTATTCCTTTAGGAGCTACAATTAGGACAGTAAATAGCTTTGCTAGTTCTAATCCCCTTCTTCAGATTTCTTTTTTTTTTTTTTTTTT
>NDGM011248147.1:251-12581 GCA_002564305.1 Octomys mimax
CCAGCTGTGCCTGGCTTGGGTCTGGCTGCTGTGCTCAGTTCCTTCCTGTTGCTGCCCTTGGGATAGAACCTGTTTGCCCCTCTGGCAAGATGTTCTGGTCCTGGACTAGCTGGGTGGTTCTGTCCCACACACTCTTTGCAGGGATTGCAGCTGCAGGGTTTCACCCAGGCCTGTATGCCAGGACTGAGCTGAGTCTGGAGGCAACAAGATGGAGTAGTGGGGAGAGGCAGCTCTCTCACACACTCACTGGACCTGGGCTAGGACTGGATACAGGGGTTCCTGGAATGCGGCAGAAATTGCTTCTCGGTGGGCGGGGTGGGGGGGTACTATGGAGTCATGGGGGGGCATCCCGAGTTGATGGAAGAGGGTCTCACCCATGCTGCGCCTGGGTTGGGACCAGTAGGTCCCGCAGGTACAGGGTAGCCAGAAGCTCTCCCACACACTCACCGGGCCTGGGCTAGGACTGGGTCTGGGGGTTCCCGGAACGTGGCAGAAATTCCTACTCGGTGGATGGGGTGGAGGAGGTGCTGCAGAGTGCTGGGGGGCATCCCAAGGGGGTGGAAGAGGGTCTCACCCACGCTGCACCTGGGCTGCGACCAGTGGGTCCTGCTGGCGCAGGGTAGCCAGAAGCTCTCCCACGCACTCACTGGGCCTGGGCTAGGACTGGGCAGGAAGCTAATTTAAGTAATGTCTTTTGGATATGGTTTGAAGAATATCTGTGCAATTCACTTCCATAAAATATATGGTCTCAAAAAAATGTTTAACCTCTTATCACTCACTTTCTGAACTTTTAATGGCAATTTCTTTTGTATCCTCAGCAGTAATACTAAAAGAAAAGCACTCTATATTCACAGTTATTCTTATATTTTCCCTTTTTATTTTTGGGATGGACATACAGTTTCAAATGAAAATGTATGAAAGTAGCTAGAAAAACTATTGAAACTGACAAAATTATATAAAAGAAATTGGTTCTTCTACCTATCATGTTTGAATAAAATCTAGTTGCAAATATTTTATTTTTATAAAAGAAACTAATCAGCAAGTCTTACACTTGCACTACTAGTGACAAAAATCAACATTTACAGCATAAAGTACAGAGTATCTGTTGCCTCTCGGATACATTGGAAAGTCTTCAGGTGATTTTCATAATTTTTTGATATTGAGGGATCACTCAGAGGAAGAAGCAAGAACCCATTAAAAGCATTCATCTTCTACGTCAAATTGTGTTCTTTGCATTTGCTCAGATTTAATAATAACATGATTTTAACCATTTATTAAGATATATAAAAATGCCCAAAAGTTACTGTGTCCAAATATTCCTGTCATACATATTTATATGCATATATATAATTGTGCATAATCAATTTCTATTGAGTATTTATTAAATATGTCATAAGGTCTTGTTAATTGCCAAGCAATGTACACTGTTCTAGTAATTCAGAAATTAATATGAATGTATTCTATGTTCCAGAATGTCATAAATCAATAACAACTATATATGTATATATTTAATCATAATGATATATATTATGAATATTTAAACAAGTTCCATCCACTAATCCACCATCATAAAACTGGCAATCTTTGTGTTAATAGAAAGAACATCATTTCACTGAATGAATTATAAAAATAATTTATTTGGGGGGGAGGAGGGAACCAGAAATTGAACTCAGGATCAAGAGAAAGTTTTGTTTTTTTTGAACCAGGGATTGAACTCAGGCCCTTGCGCTTACAAGGCAAGCACTTATTCTATTGAGCTATCTCCCCGGCCCACAAGAATAATTTTTATTGTCAGGTTTAGTAAGAATCCATAGCAAGAATGTTTTCATTTAATTATCTGCCTCTAAGGTAGTGAAAACTTGATGAAAATTAATATTGTTGTATGTGAAGAATTAATTTATTATATTTGTTTTTTTATTTTCTTCTTCAAGGGTGAGATAGATGGATAGATAGATACTCTGCTTTCAGATGTTACAAAGGTACTCATTTGTCTGTCTAACTATATGCCTATTATGTAATCTGATTTCACAAGTATTAAGACATGTTGCTCAGGTAGTTGAAGCAATTATTTGATCTGTTAAATTGCCCTAATTATTCACTGGTTCTTAGTTCCAAGGAATCAACTATGATTGACTGAAGTAATCTTGCAAAGTCAGTGAACAATAAATATATTTCACCAAAATTCTTTATAATTAATTCATTAATGAATTAGTGAATTTCTGGCTAAACTTAAGCTTAGCATTACAGTGTATAATTTGGGCTGCCAGAAATATACAATAGATTACTGTTGTAATCTGTAGTCTTTCTTAACTTCCATTGTTATATGACCAATACATTATTCATTAATGAATTCTTGCAAGTTTTATGGTAGATAATAAGAGCACAATACAGCATAATGCTAAAAATAGATTTCAACCAAAAAAAATTGGCAAAGCATGGAATGTAGTTAAAAATATCTTTCATTTATTGTATCTGCACTAATAGCATCTATATCTATAGCTAAAACATGTTTCTGAATTAGTATACAGAAACATGAATACATTCAAGTCAGAATATTCAATTATGCTAGTTCTTCTTTTATTAAACAATGGGATTGTGAGTAAATCTTGTACTTACTCTAGACTTTCTTTTTGTGCAGAAATAGGAATCAGAGTAATAATTTATTAAATTATTTCAAAATATTTTACTGTGCTACTTTATTGAATGTAGCAGAAACAGTAAATCTTTGCCATTTGCTATTCATGGAAGTGGACAGGATCAATAGGATGATGCTTATCAGGTGTGTTGTGTTCCTTGAGCTCTAGGGCTATATAAGTATAATATCCTCCACTGAAGTATACAGAAACAAATGCTTTAGACTTCAAATAATTCAGGGAGTTTTACAAGTAAGGGGATTGGTCCCTGGAAATTTGAGATTAATGAAAGAGAACGCTACAGGAAAATTTGTAGATGGTCATGCTAAGGTTCTAGATAAGGTGAGTATATGTAGCTTCCATATCCATATTTTTTAAAAGAAGTACAAATAAATGAAAGTATCTTACAACAAATAAGAGAACAAATATATCTATTTCTTTTGTTCTTAATGTACTTAGTACAGGGACTACGAGGTCTCACTACACAGATCGAACTCATAGTGATCCTCCTGTTTTCAGCCTCCCAAGTGCTGGGATGACAAGCACACTGCACCATGCCCAGTCTCAATGGCCATCTAAGTGCACTCTGAGGGTGGGGCCAGCAGGGCATGCCAGGGATCGAACTCTGGTCCCTGTGTCTGCCTAAGCAGGCGCTTTAATCCATTGAGCTATCTGATCTACTCTCTTTATTTCTTAATAGTGAAAACAAAATTAAAATTTAGTATTTTGCATACTATATGTAATAAAATTTGTGAGTATGAAAGACTTCAAATAGCTTTCCTCCTTTTAGGCAAACTAAACTGACCAATAATTAGTCACAGCTCACAAGACCCACTGAGCATGATACTTGCCACTTACAAAATTATAAGGCTGAGCAAGAAGTAGATGACCTCTATCCACTCTAAATTATGAAACTACATTATTCATGTCGAGAACTCGGAAAGCGGAAGACAATTTATTGTTCCTTTCTTGTTCTCTGAAAAGCTGAAATGATGTGTGTATGATACTCCTGAGATTCCCAGGACCTTGGATGAGAGAAACCAGGTTTTCTACCCATGAATTTTCAAGAAACAACGACAAAAGGAATAAGAAACATGAAAGGATTTTAAATTTAATCAGAATAGATTTTGAAAGGATTAGGTCAAGCTTGCAAAAGTGCTGTTACAGCCAATCTGGTAGTGCTGGCCTCACATTTCTCTGCAGCACCATTTGATGACTACGTTCTTAAATCTGTAGTTGATGAGTACAAGTAAGACGTTTGAAAAAAAATGCAAGTAATAATAGGGAAGCAAACTGTGTAACTTAAGTAGGGGAACATGGTGACCTTCTCACCCATTCTGTCCTAGATCATAGGATATCAGGGTAGATCTTGTTTTCTAAATTAATGCAGTTCTCTCATCTATCCCTCTGAGATTACCTTTGTATTTTAAAGCACCAGAGGTAAAATGGATTATGGAACTGTAGAATAAAGACAACTTTCTTGTGAACTAAAACATGCCCTCAGAGGAATGATGCATTGAATCATTAGGGAGGAAATAACTGGTTTTCTTCCTATTTAAGTAATGCTTAGTTTTATATGAAAGGAAAATGCATTGGTTTCCTTCAAGGAAGAAAACAAATTCACTACATTGTAAGTGTGATGAGTTGCTTTATATTCATTCATAAAATTATAAATTCACTTACTCATCAAGTGTATACTCAGACTTTATAAGCAAGACATGTGTAAACTTAGGGTGTAAAAGCTGTTAAAAAAACAAGACTAATATTCACACATGCCTTGTTTCCTAATGAATTAGGAAGACATTAAAGAAGAGAACAATAGAATAAGGGAATTTCAGCTTCTTAACTCTATAAAGGTAATAAAACATAATAATTCAAAGAAGTGTCATATTTGGAATTGACTTGATTAGTCAGATAAACTCCTCTGACAAGATGCATTAAAGTACTGAAGAAGCCAGACAGTTGAACATCTGGGGAAATAACATTTTGTACAAAGGAACAGTAAGAGCAAATGTCCTCAGCCATGTGACAAATGGTCAGATAGAACCTCATTAGAGGTTAATGTGACCAGACCCAGGTAAGAAAAGTAGAAAAGATCTGAAATGGAGACTGAGATTTAGGCAGCTTCAAGCAATAGTAAGATTTATCTAGAAGGAGATTTGCATATTTATTTCTTCATTTGATTAGGTTTTTGATAATTTGGTTTTATCTTTTTGATTCTTTTTCTTTTTTGTATTTTTAGGGGAGGGTCTGAGGGTATTCAGGGTCTCACTACTAGGTCAGACTCATAGTGATCCCCCATTTACAGCCCCCCAAGAGCTGGGATTACAAGTGCGCACCACCATTCCCAGTCTCAATTGCTGTCTCAGGGCACTCCGGGGGTGGGCTGAAATGGAAGGCCAGGCGATAAAACCTCCAGCTCCTGTGACTGCTTGCAGGCACTTTAATCTGCTGAGCCATTTGGCCTGCTCTTCTCTTTTGTCTTTTTGAGAAGCCTATAGTAGACAGAATATCTGGGACCTATTCCTCTGTACCTGTCAATATGTTACTTTATGTGATCGTGAGAATTTAGATTGCTAATCAGCTAATATTGAATAAAGGATGGGATCAACATTGTTATAAAGGCTGTAATAATGGAAACAGAAGGTAGAAGACCTAGCAGGACAGTGCTGTAACCTGAGAAAGAGTTGATCATGCTCAGCTTGCCTGGAGATGGAAAAAATCCTAAGCCAAGGAAGGCAAACACCTTGTAACCTGAAAAGACAAGAATTCTTTCTCCCTAGAGTTGAGAGATAAAAATACAGGTCAGCCAACTCCTAGGCTCTTAGAATTCCAGGGAGACTCATTTGGAATGTAAATGTAAACCTGCAGAGCTATGAGATAATACATTTATGTAGCTTTAAGTTGCTGCTATTGTAGTATTTTCTTGGATTAGCAATATGAGACTAATAGAAATCCACTAACTCCTTGATGCCTTTGTAGAACAGGGACATTTTTTGGGCCAGAGAGATGGCTCAGTAGAATAAGTGTAAGAGTCTAAGTTCAATCCCCAGTTCCGCAAAAAAAAAAAAAAAAGTGACATTATGATAAAATCATGATTGTACCCTAACAGCCCTACTACCAATTACCGCTCTCATATAACTTTGGGTATTCATTACCAACATATAAAATTTGCGGGGATATATTCAAACTGCAGAGGCCTGAGAACACAGAGTTAATGTAACTTTAGTGCAGAGGCCATCCAGGCTATATGGAGAGAGTTGATTCAGTCTGACAGCAAGAAAAAGCTGATGTTCCACTTCAGAGACAGTAGGGCTGGGGGACTCACTTACTGGAGCACCTTTCTGTTCACGCATTGTGTGAGTCATGTTCGCATATCTGACTTACTCAATCTGCCAATTTGAAGGTACACATCCAAATACTCTACGTAAAAACCCAGAATTAATTTTCATAAACACACGAATACTTTAGTTCCATCAATTTAGCACAAAATTTCCTAGCTCTCTATTACTAATTTTGACATGAAAATCCAGCTAAGATGATAGAAGTTAATGTTTAATGGGAAATAAGTTTCAAATAAATGCAGTCAATGAGAACCAAGGCTCAGAGTGTATCTTACACTTACTTGTAATTTAGAGAATGGAAACAGTGCTTAATATTGTGGTCACTGCGATTAGACTTGTGTAATTTTAAGTGGTGCTATACCTTACAATAACACTATGACACTGGATATATATTAAAGCACTGAACCATAATGTTCTCATGTTTGAAACAGGAAGTACAATAATAATTGTCACATGAGTGGTACAAGTAATATGATAGCATATATATATATATATATATATATATATAAAATTTAATACATGGATGAATAAATCTGAAAAACAAATTTCATTGTTTTCTTGAGCAGATTATATGTCTCTGAAAAACCTAGGATGAAAGAGAAACTTGCATCCTCAAATAACTTCCCATCACTGGGTTTATTTTCCTTTTAAAGGATTTTCTCACTTATTTCTTTTCATTTTAGGCACTGTACATTTTACAGAAATCAATAATATACAACAAATAAATATCACAAAACCAGTACAGCTCACATATTCCTGCAAAGCTTCACTGATCCTTCCAGCATTTATTATGTATCTGATCGTGTAGGGGTAAGTAATCCCACTATTACATTTAAAATTAAAGTAACCAGTTTGTCTGATAATGTCACTGAAGGTTTTACAACATAGGAAAAGTGTGAGCTGCTTTGGATGAAACTGATATCCTGGGATGGAAGAGAATTAGAGGTGATATTTCTCATGTCTTTTCTCATGGTCTGGTAAGTAGTGATTTTCTCACATCATGGAGATCCATTCCCCTTTATCCTAAGTGAGAAATTCAGTAGAAACACAGAACGCAGGATTTTTAAAAATCAATTGCTTGTGACTGATAGTGTACATCTTGGCACTTGTTATCTCCTTTCTGGGATGAGGCAGACAGTAGGTATGCTGCCATGCTGGCCCTCCTCCTTGCCACCCAGAGAGTCAGCTTGGGGTGGGGCTGTCCGAAGGTCTCCTAGCAAGAAGAGGTTCAGTGAACATTATAACCTATTATCGAGTGTTTTGCCCGGACAGATCAATCTAAGCGGGGGGTGGGGTAGTGACAGAAATGAACACACCCAGCAGTGCAGCAGAGCACAGAGTTAGGATCCAGAGTCCAGAGGCACAGTGTTCCAGTCCTGACAGTTACATAGCAATTATCTTGTCAGTTAACTTCATGACAGTAAATTTTGTCACGTGAGCATTTAACCTACTTCATATTGTTTGAGATAATGAGATGATAGATAAAATATCTGACAATTTCTGACAACCATCATTTATAATGAGCATTTCCACTGGGAATCAATTTCACATCATAGGCTATTGAACAAATAGGCTAGGTCAGGGTACAATAAACCTGTGTGGATCTGCTGGTATGATTACAGATGTCACGGTCATATTTGGGGTGGTGTCAACAAGTGGACACAGTAGTCACTTTTTTGAGGATAATTTTATGTTTAGCATGGTCCCAGTAGACAAGATATGTGCAGGGTAGACAAACGTCTAATAATGACCCCCAGCTAATGTCAACCTACACATGCTAAACACCTTTTCTTGGACAAAGAATGGAAACAATCTATGCAAGCTGTGATTTTTGCAGATGAGGCCAGGGGAGAGAATGTGTACCTCGGCCCTCAGCTGGCAACTCAGATGGAGGGTGGGTACCAGGCAGCTCTGAGCCTTTTCTGAAGCACAGAAGCAATAGCTCTGATTATTAATATTTCAAAACATGGGAAATGTTATGAAGATAAGAAAAATAAAGATATGAATACTTTTAAGTTTAAAAGTAAGTAAAAATTTGACACCTAAGTAAATGGAATGAATTAAAATGGTAAAATGCAAATAGGTTAGGATAAAGGAGATTTCAAAGTGGAAGAAAAAAATTGATATGCTCCAGCCTTCAGTGCCCATTGCTGTTAACGGGCGATAACCAAAGCAAAAGGTCTTCACAAGTTCTGCTCCTGCCTCCTGTCTCAGCCGCTTGGTTCTATATATGGAAGAATTACCTGATATCTGTGGGTGTACTTTATTTCTGTTTTCTGGAAAGAAGAAGCTATCAGGCAATTTAGCTCCATCCAATGGTATTTATCGGGTGTGTTTTACACATACCTGATACCCAGCTGATCTGGGATGAATCCTGGGTTTTCTTAAACTCTGAGAGATTCAGGTTGCCCCATATTCTCATCATAGTTTATTACACAAAAATAATTTTGTCCCATTTATAGCAAAACACTCCTTTTCCTCGGAAAGCCATATGCCCCATCTAGAATTCCAAGGAGATTGCTGCTTCCAGCCATGGGCGTTAAGAAGCACACAATGATACAGAAGAATCTATATGTTTCTATTGAACCTGAGTATAGTCATAGCATTCTAAGAAGAATACAAACAAAGATACCCTCCTCTCTCAGCCAGGATATAATCATGGGACCAGTAATTGTTAGTGTCATAGAATCTAGAGTTATTATAGAAAATAGGAGCATTTTATGAAGAGATGGCAAAGTGAAGTTCAAAGACTCTGATGGGTGGAGGAGTAAGTAAAGCATGAGCTGGTATGCCAGTCTGAAAATCAAGTATTTTGAAAGCCAGGAGTAAGGTTGTGAAAGAAGATCATGCACGGAGGTCAATGGGAATCGATATCATTATAGCAACAACCTCTGTATGCCCACAGCCTGCTTGCTGCGGTGGGGTTAAGGATACTGTTTGCCAACAGAACCATCAATTAGGAAGGAAAACTGCCTACAGTGCAGAGGAGAGTGAGGTCAACCAGAATCTCCATGGCTCTTTCTGCACCTCTTTTACCACATCTGGCTGGGGCAATAGCTTCAAAAATAGTGGTTTCAGATTCACTTCTTCTAGTCTTTGCTTCAGCTTCTTTTGTAGCCAAATCTAAGATGGTGTTCAAGAAAGAAGACAGCGTTGTTTTATGTAATCCCAAACATAACAAAGATGACCCAAAGCAGTCTTTCACTACATGACAATCCTGAATACTGGGATGAAAGCATTCAGGATGCAGATGACATTAATTTTTGAAGGAGGGACTGATATCTCACTTTCTACAGTGTGTGCAACATGAATATGGTTGGGGACAAATGCCAGGGAGGGCCCAAGAGGAAGCACCTGCCCTGATTACTTGAATCAGTTGCTGTCCAGTGTAACCGTAGTATTGCTAACCAGATGAAAGCAAGAACACACACAGACTCACCTACACCCATACATACAAGCACACATGCACACAAGTGTACACACACACACTCCTACGCCGCTGCCTTGGTAGTATCAAGGGTTGCTTTTGTGGCACTAGAGCCACCCAGAAGTAGTAAAGTAGAAGCAGTTTGATCATAGAAATTTAATTTGAATCAAAAATAAGTACAAGTCATAGATTTAAATGAAAAAATTGTTGGACTAAGCTAAACTACTCTGAGTTGGCAACATTCATTTTTCTAACACTAAGCAAAAGCAGGACTTCCTGAGATAGTGAGTGTTCCAAATAAAGCAGTATACTGGAACAAATAAGTCTATGCCTTTTATAATAGCGAAAACCAAGCTGACTTCTGCAAAGCTGTGTCGGAAGTGCTGAGTGGAGGTGGCTCTCCCTTGAGTATTCTCCAAGTGTGACCTTGCAAAGCTGCTGGGCCCCTGATCTAAGCTCTGTTCTATGAAGCTGAGTCAGCTTCCCTAACCCCATCTGGGACACTCCTGACTCCTTATCCCTAAGGGCTGGTGCCACTAGAGCTCCTGTATTCTTTGCCCCAGAGACTGAACCAAACATGACATTTATAGAATCCAGCAGAACATTTTATATTGCAGGTTTACATATCAGTGAATGACACTAAATCTTTTCAAATATCTGTTCAGTTTGGAACCATTCCATTGGCTTAAAAAGTCTCTTACATAAAATTAAAAATTATTTCATCTTAAATAAGAATAAAATGCTGTGTTATGTTACAAAAGATTAACAGAGGCTTAGGAAAGCATTTGTTGCAAAAATTCTGTAAAGAAAACTTTGAAAATGTGCAATTTTAAAACTTAGCATAGGGGTCCTTAAATATGTTTTATAAATGGTTTAGGGAAGGGCTATACTAGAAAGTGTATCTTAAGTCTAGGTGAGAAATTGATGCTTAATGTTCAAGTTTAAATACTGCAATCATTTGATTCTTTTGACTATTTCTGTAAATCTTATGTGAAGCAACTCTGCATTCTTGCCAGTGCTTATTTAAAAGACCCAAATAGAATTATTCATTTATTGTTTTGTAACTTGGTGTATCACAGTTCCAAATATCAAAATAAGTTATACTCTAGAAATACACTAGATATCCCATCGTGAAAATGTGTGAATTGGAACAGAAAAAACCGTATTATGTCATATATTCCCAATTTTCATCTTGATATACTTGTAGATCAATGAATGTTGCAATGTTATTTTTTAACAATCAATTCTACATGACATTGCTCAGTTTTCCTCTAAAAAATATCCAAAGAAAATGAAAGGAAACATAAGTTATAGAAATAGCCAGGGAAAATATATTGGTATATTTCCCTCAAGAAATGCTACCCAAGTTGCTAGACAAGATATATCTAGGAGAAACATATATTAAGTTGTAAGTAGATGGATTATTGATTTTTAGAAAAAAATTAGAAAATAATTTGTATGAACATAAATTCCTGTGACCCTGCTTCAACTCCAACAACATCCAATACTGAATCATCCATTATTAGTTTGAGTCCTTAATATCAACAACAAAAAGAGAATTTGTTGTGCATATTCTATGACTTGCAAGATGAATCAAAGTTTGATTCATCCCAAAACATTTCTTATAATGCTTATAATACTGTTACACACTTCCTATTTGGACTAAAACAATACTCCTTCTGGATAATTCATAATATTAATGTCAACATTTTATTGACCACTTATGATGTGACATAAATTATGTTTAATCTGTCAAGTACATTATAAAAATGTAAAACTATGAGGAAATTATTGAAATTGCTGACTTTTATCTTATACATGAGGTAAGAAAACATTCAAGCAGGGTAAATAACTTGTCCATGATTTCATAGATGCATAGTAATGGAAATTCATGTCCCAAATACTTTGAGACTTAACTGATTATACATAGTTTTACATGTGCACCTATCATGTAGAATTAGTATATATATATATATATATATATATATATATATATATATATATATATCTTAGCATCCATATCCTTTTTGTCTGGAATATGGAAAATCTATTCTTCAATGAAAAAGTTTTAATCTATATCACCAGAAAATTCTCTTCATAGGCGAATTTCCTCCATATGTGAAACTTACCTTTAAATAACACATGCTATATGGACTTGAACTTTTTTATTTCCATATTCCTTACTAGACTACATATTAGGGCAATGTATGTGTCTTTTTCAAATAGTTGCCGTTATTGTTATTATTTCTCTTCTTAGGTGCAAAAGCACTCAGGATAGTGACATCTGTGCAGATGGTGCTCCATAAACACGTAGAAGAAGAACGTGTGTCAAATTTTTAATTTTTCATTCATCTTAATGAGAAAAAAATAGCATTGAAACAGTTTCAAAACAGGTTATTAGGACAGTTACAATAATTAATACATTGCATATTGTTGTCTTCTTAGTAATCATTCAGAGGACAAGATGTAGACATGCTATCTCTTCTAAACACTATTAGTAAAATCCTTTTTTTCACTGAACTAAGAGAAAACAACTATATATATATATATATATATATATATATATATATTTATATATTCTTTTTCACTACAAAGTGATCCTTTATTTATATCTCCCTTTTTTGCTTTATTTTGTCAGAGATGGGTGTTCCATTGCTGTTACACAACATGTATTTGGAGAAGTCTTTAAAGGATCTTTTCATACTTGATGTGAGTCCAAACATTGTAGGTACTTGAATTCAGCAAAATAACCCAACATAGTCCAATAGTCCATAATGGTAGTGAGTTACCAGCACAATAGGCAATTCTCCAAAGTTGCTGACGAGTCTTTACAGCTCAGAATATTAACATAGCTGTAGTGTTGTGCCTTGTGGTTACACTTTTCTGCTGGATGGTTAAGACCAAGTTAAAGCAAGACCTATATAAC
>NDGM011248149.1:0-22471 GCA_002564305.1 Octomys mimax
TAGAAAAGAATAAACTTGGAGATGGGATATCTTTGCTTAGGAAAGCTTGCAGAGTAACGGGAAGCCACTCCAAGCAGCCCCGCCTCTCTTAATCCTGGTGTTGTCCTCACCCACATCCTGGTACTGCTGAGAACACTTCCTTTCCTTGGCAAAGAAGAGGCTGTTCAGCTCTGGCATTTATTTACTATGACTGTATGTCTATTCAGCAGCTATTTACTTTTGATCCTAAATTAACTGACAATACAGGAGTATCAGAACTGGAGGGAATAAAGATTTGGTCAAAGATGCAATGTCACCATTATCCTTGTTATTTATTTTGTTGATAAAATTCTGTACCATAGATTTCCATTCTGGTTCCTGCACCCTCTAACTTTATCCAGCATACATGTGGCTTCCCTTTCACTGGACATGGATATGTGGGTGTCTCTGTGGCTGGATTCCTGTTGACAAAATGCCTTCTAATGAGTGGTTCTTTAATTTGATGACTAGTACATTATACTTTCTAAATAACAAATATGACATTTAATATTTTGCTTCAGTATACTTCTATAAACCTTCTGACTAGGTGGATGAAGAATATTTGAAAATGATTCAAACATGCCTGGAAAATAAAGCTCTTTGGTCATAGGAAAAGACATGTTAGAGAAGCAAAACAGTAATTAGAAATTTTTCTATGAGTGCCGTCAAATAGAATAAGCAACCTTCTCTTGGAAATAGATTGTCATAGACAGATTCGTATTAGGTGTGCATTTATTGGATCCATGAATTGAAAAACAAAGCCTGCCAAATCCCTGAACCTTGATAAAAGAATGGGCATTTTCTAACAAAATAGGAGTTAATTTAATAAGCTGGAACTGGATTTTGTCAGTGATGAGCTGTCATATTAAAAGCTGAAGCCTGTAACTATGACACAAGCATGAAGCTGTGTCCCAGACTCATCCTACAAGAAGATCCATGTGGGGATTTCTCTGTGGCTAGTTTGGTGGGAGAGGACTCTCAGTGGGGACTACAGGACTTAACTCAGACTTGTCTGCAATGCATGGTGTTTCTTAGCAAGTGCTTAAGCATTTCAGCATTTTCTTTAATAATTTGAAGGTTGAATTTTTAAAAATTATGAGCACCTTTTATCATATTTAGATTTTTGTAGCAATAAAAATACCCTTAAGTAGTTTCAAATGATTTTCATAATTTATTGTATCTATTCACAGAAGATTTTCTTCAAAAGCTCTCTTTTTCAATCTCCTACAGCTCCTTTCCAACCTCTTAGTCTTATTTAAACATCTTAGCTTGTTTGATTTTGGCAAATGTGTGGATCCACTTAATTCTTGTGTGTGTGAGAGTCAGTCTCTCTGACTGGGGGATAGGTGTCTGGTTAAACTTCGTGAGCTGGATGAAAAATAGACTAAAGATAAAGAAATGCAATTTTATCTCAGCCAATGGGGGACACTTGTGTCTGGAAGTCACCTTGGGAGAGAAGTGGTGAGTTCACCTGCATGACTCAGTGTGGTGCAAATTTCTTAATGATCTGACATGCCAGTGTCTGAGGCAGCCTTCCTGGAAGCAATGCCTTGGCATTGGTTCATCAATTGGAATTATTTTACAAATTATAGGATGTAGAGACTAGGAGGGCTTTTCTGTGGGACAGATATTCAACCAATAATTTGTGAAAGCCATTAGAAAGATTGTAGAATTTAGTATGTGTTAGGCTCAATTGGTGAGATGCCAAAAAAAAAAAAAAAAAAGAGCTAGTGTTGTGCCAAGTGTTGTCTTTAACTCTCAAACTCTCAGCTCTCACAGGCATGGTTATATTATCTGATTCAAGAAGTAGATGCCTAATAAAGAAGGGAGACTGTTGGTAACCAGGAGTTGCCCCCTGTGGCATCTCTCATTTGTCCTCATTCCCTAATGGACAGTATGTGATCCTAACACTTTGTTCTTTGGGGTTTTCTTAGGAAATAAGATTTGTACATAGAAACAAGCCCAATTAACAAAATCAGACAATATTTGTCCTTAATGTTTGCCACTGTCGTGGGCATCCTGTAAACCCTTTGGGGTCACTGTGGACAGATCTCAGGCTAGGTCCACCTCACATCCTCTCTTGGACTTCTTCTGCTTCTGAAATTTGCTTTCAGTTTCTTGAACATCACTTGTACAGCTTGGTGGAGATCTGGAGAGCCTGGCCCTGTTTGATTCCAGCTAGCTCAGCTGATTCCACAGCATGCCAGAATCTGAGAACCATTGTTTCAGTAGCCTTACTAGGGACAGTCATTGGTTCTAGTTCTTATTAGGGGCCCAGGGATCTTACAAGGGCATGAGTTTTCCAGGATCTTTCAAGTGTTTGATCACCAATACTGAGAAGGCATCATGAACTTCTTACCAAAATTTAGACAA
Source organism: Octomys mimax (assembly GCA_002564305.1). Lineage (NCBI taxonomy): Eukaryota > Metazoa > Chordata > Mammalia > Rodentia > Octodontidae > Octomys > Octomys mimax. Next base: position 2,392 of record NDGM011248149.1, read on the forward strand.
ATGCCAAAGGTATTTTGAAAAAGAAACTACTTCAGGGAGTTTTAGTAAGTTCTATGAGATAAGCTTGCTTTCTGATTTAAGCAAATTAAGAAAGTCACTTTTATACAGACTTCTCAGAACTTCTATTTTTATTTATTATTATTATTTTTATTATTATTTTGGTACTAGGGATCAAAGTCAGGATCTTGCTCTTGCCAGACAGGTGCTTGTAGCACTGAGCTATATCCCTAGCCCTCAGAACTTTTGATATTTTTATTTTCATGAATGCCCCCAAAATGTTCCTACATGAAATACTTAACAAATCTACTTGGCATGGGAATATTTTACAGAGCATATTACTGAAATTATTATATGGCATACTGCTTTTTCAGGAAATTTTCCTCAAAGAATTGCTAAAGATCTATAAAAATCTAATTGAATTTGGTTTGGTTAACACAGTAAGGCAATGGTGAATCCAGGGTTAAGTCACTTGAAAGTCAGTCCTATTTTTCATGGTACATGCAAAATATGGTTGGCTTCAGTTTTAGTGAGTGTATTCCTTTGTATTCTTCTAACATTTTATTAATATTCTTTGGTGCATAGAGTCTTGAGGAGGCTTCCTCCTGCCTTTTCCACTTGATTTACAGAGGTCATTGTAGCTCTGTAAGACATGTGCTAACGTAGCAAAGAATGAAATTTTAAATGTGTTCAAAGAGTGGGAATGCATTTGCAACACTTTGTTCTTTTAGGTCTACTCAGGGAATAAGATTGGCACAGAGGAGCAAATCAAATCAACAAAAGCAAAGCACTGAACTAGACAAAACCCCAAATGCAAATTATTTATATTGATATTCCTATACATAACAGGCTTTTACAAATCAATGAACTGTGTTATTTCTTGTATCAATTTCCAAACAAGGCCGGATGACTAATTCAGGGACTCTGGTTTGAAGCTATTCTCCCAAGCCATCCAATCCATCAATATTCTCCAATCTGGTCACTCTCCCCTCTGCACTCCCCCCTGCCACCTGCCACGCCATATCTTCACTTTCCCCAAGAGTTGTTCAGCACCTCTCCCCAGAGGACAGGGACCCCACATCAGCTGCCAGAATCAGTTCAGGACTCAACCTGAGCTCCTGCCCTCCCAGACCACACAGACATCCCCACCTCCCCTTGCCCCAGGCAAGGATCAAGGATTTTCACACTTAATTGCACCAGGCAGAGGATAAACCCAAATTCACAGAGACCAACCAACCAGTTTAAAATGAGGAAGGAGGTGGTTCTGTGGACGGAGGGGGCTGCAGCTGATGAGAATCAGGCTTAAAGACAGAGTCCGGCCTATTTGGTGAGAACACAGTGTCTGTCTGCTAAGGAGCTTAAGCACTGGGGAGAGATTAATCCTGCAAACAGCCGTGGGAGGTAGATAAATCTGTATTAATTAAAACTGCAAAATGTTCTCTACCTTCCTAGTTCCAATCTTGAGGAAGAAAATATCTTTCCCAGAAAAGCAGGGGAAGAAGGAAGCAAATGGTGGTAGTTTTTCTTCCCTCATCACTAGAGCTGGAAAAGAGACCAGAGCATGGCCAGCCCCAGCAGGGAACCTCCATGGGATGCCTCCTCCACAATCCTTCTCCCATGTGCCCATTGCTTAGCCTCAACCAGAAGTGGGTCACAGAGAAGGAACACAATGGTAAGTCTGGCCACTTGGTACCCTGTGCCAAGTCCTCTGAACCCTCCGCGTGAGCTGCCCTGTCAGTGCTCAGATCAGCTGTATGCTCCCCTTGCAGAGGGAGGCAGAGTAAGCAGCTTAGTCCAGAAAGTTTAAGATTTCAACCTAGGTTACAGTCTGGGTGTCTAGGCTGTCGGCCATGGAACGCCCACGGCCCTCAGGGATGCCTAGTGCAGTATAACCAGGAGAAGCAACACATACTCCCCTAGGAACCAGGACTTCCCGAATATCTCACTGCCCCAATCCAGAAAAGACTTGTTATTCTTTCCTTCTTTACTGTGCTCTAAACTCCAAGGCCCTACTCAAGGCCACACATTGAGGAATGCAGAGGTTTCTCTATTTTTCACTGAGCTATGTCTCAAACACCACTTTATAAGTTGAAAATAGCACTCCTCAAAAGTGAACTGCGCGTGTCTCACCTACCGAAGACTGTAGCGAGACAGCAGGGTGTGGAATGGGTCCGGTGGCTGACCAGGAGCTGGGTGTCGTACTGCAGGTCACAAGCCTGGGAAAAGATTTAAATTCACAATGTGGAATAGACTGTCTATTGAGTACTCATCACTTTCTTGTCACTGTAAAGTTAAAAAAATCAGAAGCCGAATTGCTGTAAGCAAGGGGCCTCTTGCACTATGATCCTGCATTCTAGAGCTCTCCTCTTTGTATTCCTAGCGGCTCCCTCCATGCTCTTGCTTTGGTTTTCTTTTTTTTTTTTTTTGGCGGAACCAGGGATTGAACTCAGGCCCCTGCGCTTGCCAGGCAAGCGCTTATTCCACTGAGGCATTTCCCTGGCCCCTTGCTTTGGTTTTCTGTACTGAGTAGATGGTTCTGTAATGATTGGCCTCTGAAGTGTTTCCTCTCTTTCGCTCTCTTCTGTTGCATCCAATTTATCCTTCAAGGAACAGTCATGTTGTATATTTAAGACAAGAGCATCCCATGCTAGACATGGTTTTTAAGATAAAATCAAACTTCACTGGACGTCTGCGTCTGGGACCTGAGCTCCACTGGCCTCCTCACCTTGTGCTCCACATTGCGCGTCTGCTCTACTTGCCGCTCGTTCTGGCTGCTCACAGACAAGCCAGGTGTGCTTCATCTCAGGATGCTTGCACTTGCAAAAGTGTTTTCAGAGTCCTTGACATAGGCTTTGGAAAATGAATTTGTTTACCACCGTATTGAGTGTCTAGACAAGCCATCTTGCTGTACCGAGTAGTTAAATGAATGAATTAGCCTTCTTGATGCTCTAATTGGGCAATGGTAGGTAAATAAAAAATTCACTCAGAGGCCTTCAGGCAAGGCTAATTGCCTTTTATTTTAAAAGGCCCACTTTGTTTTTTAAATGTATTTTATTTTTAGTACAGGGTCTACAGGGTCTCACTACACAGAGAGGACTCATAGTGATTCTCCTGTTTTCAGCCTCCCAAGCACTAGGATTATAGGCACGTGTCATCATGGCCAGTCTCAATCGCTGTCTCAGTGTGCCCTCCGGGGGTGGGGCCAGAGCAGCATTCCAGGGATTGAACCCTGTTTCCTGCGCTCTGCCTAAGCAGGTGCTTTAATCTTCCGAGCTATCTGGTCAGCCCAAAAATGCCCACTTTCATTTCTACCCAAATGTCTGAACATAGTTCACTCTGCCCTGTGATTACTGTCTGCCTGAACCTCAGGCAGGCTTACCTGGGAGGTTCCAGGGCTTTCGCTGGGTAGGCTGAGGCTGAGTGAAGGAAGAAGAAGTGACAAACAGTTGCCGCCACATACCAACAGGCTCTATACCCACAGATTAACCAAATGTGGATGGAAAACACTTCAGAATCTTTTGCTGAATATGCACATTTTCTTGTCATTATTCACTAACACATATAATATGACAACTATATTTACACAGCATTTGTGTTTTTTTAAGTATTATAATGAACATAGAAAGGATTTAAATTTTATAGGAAGATGTATGTATGTGACGTGAAAATACAGTGCCCCTTTATGTAAGGGATACAGGCACCCACGGGATTTGGTATTCTTCAAGAGTCTCTGAACCAAGCTCCTGCATCCCACAGGCCTTCTGAACACCATCCTTAGGAAGAGGAGCCTGGTGACTGCTGGAAAGTGGAGTTCGGAGTCAGGTGGAGGTGAAGGGGAACCTCACGCATCACACAAGCAAACAACTATGAAGTCAGAGTTGGAAGTAGCGAGTATAAGTAACAGGATGCCTGTGGCTCAGGGCCTTGTAGGAAGGGGCAGGAGTTTGTTTTCACTCTGGACAGACTCAAAGCAAAGGAGTCCTCCACATGAGCCCAGCCTGCCTGAGTGAGCTCAGCCAAGCAGGTACCTCTGGTTCCCATTCAGCCCCAGTCCTGGGAATGTAGGCCGGGCCCTGGAATGATGCTCTCAGCTCCACACTTAAAACCTTGGTCTGATTGCTATAGTTAGGGATCTGCTATGAAGGATCCACATGTGAAGACTTTCTCCACTGTTTCCTAAGATGGGGAACTTCTTCGTTCAGCTCAAGCATGGAAATGCACGTATCAGGGAGGAGCATCCGCGATGCTTCCTGATAAGGGGATTTCTAGTGAAACTTCATTTGCCACCGAGTTACAGACAACTCCTGGGCTCCCAGGTTGTGACATGTCCATCTCTGCTTCAGCAGCACGTGAGCACCTCAGGGCACCCCTATGGTTTGTTGTTCAGGGCTGTGGCCTTGAAGCAAAGAGGGTTTTGGGCCAGGACTACATTCTCTCTCTTTTTTTTTATTTGAACACTGGCATGCTCTCTCTCTCTCTCTCTCTCTCTCTCTCTCTCTCTCTCTCTCTCCTTTGATTGTGGCACTAGGGCTAAACCTAAGGCTCTCCCACTGAGCTAGAACCCCAGCTTTTTTTGTTTTAAGACAGAATCTTGTTAAGCTACTAAGTTTCCCAGATTGTGCTTAAACTTATGATCCTCCTATCTCAGCCTCTCACAGTGCTGGGAGTGCAGGCATGCTACAACTTGCCCAGTTTCATATGCATTTCATCTCAAGATCCTGGATAACTGGATATGTGGAAGAGAACAGCTGATTCCCTGAACTGAATGAAAATTCTGTAAGATCTGTTGTTCAATTATGGCAAAGAAAGCATGCTTCCTTTTTTCCAAGTTGAGCCTTTTGAACATATTCTGGAATGGATTGCATAAAACTTGCACCTCTTTTCAGATGCAAATAAGTGGAATGTTATTATTGAGACTACGTGATGGGTACACTGAGTAAAATTTGAATTCCACCTTGCCAGCACTGCATAAGAGGGCAGTGTCTGTCCCCAGCTCTTCAGCAAGCCTTTGGTGCTTGCCAAACCCACCACGGCTGTGGGATGAACTGACATCCACATCTTTGCTAGGCATTGATCAGTGGACTGAACTCTTCCCCAAGGACTTTGAGAAAGCCCTGCTGCCCTCACAGGTCTCCGTGTGCGCTTTCTCTGTGTGAAGGCTCTCCTGATGCTGCTTCTCACCAAGGACCCCAGGAAGGCAAGAAGGGATTCACAACACTTCTTAGCACCCTGCTTTCTCACAGTCACAGCCTTGTTTCTCTCTCTCTCCTGTCTCTTTTTCAGTAGATACAGCCAAAGCTGTGCCTACCAGGAGGTAAGTGAAGTATGTCATATGCATGGATAATATATGCATTATCTACCCATCCAGTATGCCTGGCATTGGAAACGGCTCCATGACAAGATTTTCTTTAGCTGAAAGTCATGGCGTATCTTTATACTTCCAAGTAAATCCCAAGATTTTGCATCTCAGTGTTCCAGGGCATCTTCCTTCCCTGTGTTCTCTCATCCTCTGCATCTGTGAAGGCAGACACCTGGCCAGAGAGCTCCTGAGCCTTTTCCCTCTTCTCTAGACAATGACTCTCCATGGTCCTTCCAGCTGGGTCCTGTGAGGGCCTCCCAGACCAGGTCACACGGCCTTCTAGCAATCCACTTCTAAGAGCACAGAGTTTGTACATCAGAAGAAACACCTGCCATCAGCTGTGGATGAGTGGAATCCCCCCCCACCCAACTGTGTTGAAATCCTCCCCTTTGTTCTGTAAATGTGAACTTGTTTGGAAGCAGGGTCTTTGCAGATGTAATCAAGAGAAGATCCCATTGAAAATGGGACCTAATCTCCTGTGACTGAGGTCTTTATAGAGGGAGATTTGGAGACACACTGACACACACAAGGAAAGCCACGTGATGACAGAGGAAAATGAGTGAGGCGGCTGCACGAGCCCAGGAGCAGCAGGATTGCCAGCAGAAGCGAGCACCTTTCTTCCCTAAAGCCTTCTGTAACAGCTGTGCTCTGGAGACACCTTGATCTTTGACCCTCCAAATCTGGACAAAATACATTTCTGTTGTGAGCACTTAGCTGTAGCACTGTCTGTGGCCCTTGGCATCCTTGGAGCACACTACAGCATGCGTGTCTCCTGCATCATCACATGAGCCAGAATTGCATGCACCTGCTCCAGTGTGCAGACCGCCTACCTGGGAGCCCCCCCAGTTTTGCACATCTTATAGAAACTGGGCCCTTGCTGTTGGGGAGGAAATCTCTTCTGGACTCCATTTCCTGTCCATCATGGGGCTCTTGTCTGGGGAAATTTACTTTTTGAATTAGAAGAGAACAGAAGGAGCATCTTCAGAGATGTATGGTCCTGCCCCTTTTATCACCTTAGGGCACCCTACAGAATTTTGGACAAGAGGTCTAACCTTGGTAGGAAGAGGATCGGGTTTTCTGGAAGATCATCTAAACATAGTGATTCTGTGACCCTCCAGGGTGCTGTGTGTAGAGAAGGAATTATACCAGGGAAGTAATAGCTAATAACACTCAGGAGACACTGTGTACTGGACACTGTTTAAAATGCTTTGAAAATATCGGCTCATTTAATCCTCACAACAACCGGAGGCACCACGCACTCTTATATCTTTGAACTGTTGTACAAAGGAGGGAATTAGGAATTGAGAGGCTTAAAAACTTGCTTAAGGTTAGCCAACATATTCGTGTGAGGACAGGCATTCTAACTCAAGATGGTATTCTTAACCATAACGCTTTGGATCCTTGTTCCTCCAAGTTTATCCAGATGGATGCTGAAAACCATGGCAGTTATTATGCTATGGGGTCAAGAACTTCCTTGCCCATGGGTGAGGACAGACCAGGGCACTGCTAAACAGAAGCGTGTGGGCACAGGCTGGAATGAGAGATGGATTCACTTCTGACTCCAAAAGAGCCTTTTTGCTTGTCCACCTGGCCGTGCTAGAGAGAAAGGATGGACCTCACCTGAGTACACTGAGAGTGGTGTGAAGCACTATGGGGCAGAGGAAGTGGAAGACTTTGGCAACAGTAGCAGCAGTCTCCTCTCACAGGACGATGGTCCTTACACTTGAGCATCCATTAGAACCACCTGCAGTCTGTTAGAGCACCAGTAGACTGTCCCCACCCTCAGAGTCTCTAACTCAATAGGTCTGCAGCCCCGTCCTCATATTTGCATTTTCAAACATTTCCAGATGGTGCAGATGCAGCTGTGCATACCTTCAGGTTCATTCACACTTTCTATTTCAGTGGATGCAGCGATCGGCTCCATAGATAATCAGAGACCAGCGCCTAAGCTATTTGACATAGCTTTTCTCAACAGGCCTATTGGCAACTGGTTTAGGATAGCAAGTTTGCTGAGCAGCAATTCTCACGAGGATGGCCGAATTCTAATGTTTTCCAGGATTCGTCCATAGAGATCATTTGTCAGTAGGCCTCCACTTCCTGCAGCAGAGGAGCACAGGCTCAGTGGTGTGTGTTTTGCATAAAAGATGCAGGTTAAACTCCTGCAGGGAGGGACGAATCCTCTCTGGTCTGAGATGAATTAGATTTAATTCCCTCTTGAGGCAGTGATTGACAAGAGCCCTCCTCCAGACCCCTCCAGTCCCTAAAGTCTGTAATTATGCATAAGCCATGTGTTTGTTCTACATAGCAGCTCCAGGTGCTAACGGTGCCTCACCCATCTCCACCTGCATGTTCCGCAGTCTCCCAAAGGGAGTCTGAGTTGTTCGCATTCGCCCCTGAGCCCACTTCTGGATTGTCCCAGTTAGCAGCACTCTTTGGCTCACTCCTTCCTGCTGGAGACCTGAGGCTCATCTTGACTTGTGCCTGCACGCTATGCCCACACTTCAAGGTCGGTTGTTCCTGTCCGGTTCTCCTCTGCTTTCCAAGGCTGGGGTCTCACCTGTGAACTCCAGTTGCCTTCTAAGTGGTGCCTTTCTCTTCAGTGCTGAAACCTCCAAGTCATCCTTTTCATTGTCCCTCCACCCCTAGCACGCTCCATCTAAAACAGGGACTAATAAGCCAAGGTCTGGCCAAACCTACCCCCGACTCATGCTTTTGTTTAGCCCACAGGCTAAGAATGGTTTGTACATTTCTAAGTGGTTAGAAAGAAATTAAATGAGCCAGAAATGATGGCCCCGGCCTATAATCTCAGGACGCTGGAATGCTGAGGCAGGAGGATCATGAGTTTGAACCTACCTGAGTAATTTAGCAACTCAGCTGCAACTTGTCTCAAAAAAATAAAAGAAGAGGGGGGGGGATAGCTCAGTGCAAAGGCCCTAGGCTCAATCTGCAGCGCTATCAATGAAATGAAATAAAATATAAATCAATATTTTGTGACATGTGAAAATTATATGCAATTCATATTTCAAACCCTAGATGAAGTTTTCTGGAATACAGCCAAGCTCAGTTGTTTCTAGCTTGTCTATTGCTTCTTTCACACGACTCCCACCGATGCGCGGTTACAACCAAGACGAGAGGACCCGCAGAGTGTCAAGTGTTGATGATCTAGCTATTTGCAGGAGAAAAATCTGGCAACCCCTAATTTGAAAAGCAAGCGGCACCAAGTCGCTCCTGCTTGGGAGTCCTTGGAGTAGTGCAGAAGTCTCAGGAGAAAATCCGAGCCCCTCAGAGCGGCTCAGCAAGGTGTCTTAGATGTGTCCCCTGATTATCTCCTCTGGTTCACCCCCTTTGTTTTCAGACTTTGACAACTGAAATAATTTTAGAGGACATTAACTTCAGCTTTGCTGCCCAGATGAGAACACTGAGGCCAGGAGAGGTGAAGAAACTTTGGCAAGATTGTAGAGCCTGTAAGGGGCAAACTGAACGTGAGAGCCCTCCGAAACTCCGTAGCGCCCAGACATTAGGTGGGCAGCATGGGAAGCCAGCCTCAGACAAAAGGAAATTCAGCAAAACCATATACGATTTCATTTTATTTAAATAAAGCTTGAAGTGTTTATTTTAAGATATTGAGATATATTTAAGATTTTTGTCATTGAAATATTCTTGCGTGCGTCTGTTTTCAGTACCCATAAGGAAAGATGCCGTTGGTCCAGGTGTGTCTGCTGCTTGAGTATTTTTAATTTTGTCACAAATTTCAAGCTCTAGGGCCCATTTATCCTACACAGCTGATTAGTGTGCCTGCTTTCTTTCTGTTTTGTAAAGATGGCAGGAGAACTGTAGACACATCTGTAAGCACGTAGTCACACACGTTTGTGTTTGCCTATCTAGGATAACTATGCAAAAATAAATACTTCTTTTAGAAACAACAGTTGTGAGCTTTCACAGTGGATTCTAATTTACCTCTGTTAACAACGACCTCCCCAGCGGTACAGTGGTAATTGACTTCATCTTGCAAACACTATGAACTGCTGACTCTTCCTTGGGAATGACAGTCCAGGGCCCAACTGCCCCAGCTCACAGCTGCCGTTGGAACCAGGGTTGGCAGGACCCATTCAGCTGCTTCCTGATTCAGAGATAACTGTATATTTTGTTTCCTGAGGCTTGGGATGAAGTTGAGAACAGAGCTTAACACAAATAAATCCTCACTTAGCCTCTGACTAAGATAGGTATGCTCACAGCATTGAAATTGAAAATGTCTAAGTTTCATTTGCATTTCAAACAACCATTTTTATCAAAAACTGAGAAATAAAAACTATTTTTATCAAAACCTGAGCAGGGAGTATTATACTAATTAAAAAGACCTTTCCTTTCAGAAAAGGTTGTTGGGAGCAAAGTCTATTATGGAAACAAAAATCATAGATACCTTTATAAAATTAAATAGATGTTTATATATTCTTGTATACATATGTGTGTCTAGACGAGACCGGATCAACAACTGGAGGAGGGAAAGGGAGTAGTTGGGCTTCAGGATATTAAGTTGTTGTCACAGTTCTGATGGCTCCTCTCCAGGGCTGTGAGAATCCAGGCGAAGTCTAAAGTAAAGATGAAGTTAAGATGCTGGTTTTCCAGTTTTGCACTAGTAGTGCATCCCGTTGGAAAAAGGAGAGTCTGTGAGCACACAGATGAAGAAGGCATTAGAAGGACAGAGATGGGTACGAAGGACTGAAGGGTTACCCTACACTGGGCATTGTATACATAAACAAATACCTATGCACACGAGCATCTTTTATGGTGCCTGAGGCTGACCTGGAATTCTCTTTCTCTGATTGGTGCAGATTAGTTTGTAAGTACCAGCGTGTATTGATTGGTTCAGGGAATCACATGTGGATGGTATGTACCAAGAAAAAAATTGTACAGATGCAGTGGCAAATAAAAACTATCTTATACCATGTTTGTGTGGGAACACAATGAGCGGATCTCATTTTTTTAAAAAATGTATTTTAAACAGGGCCTACAGGGTCTCACTACACAGATTGTACTCGGAGTGATCCTCCTGTTTTCAGTCTCCCAAGCCCCGGGATCACAGTCATGTGCCACCACACCCAGTCTTAATCACCTTCTCAGCATGTCCTGGGGGGTGGGGTTGGCACAGCACACTGGGGATGAAACCTCGGTCCCTGTGTCTGCCCAAGCAGGTGCTTTAATCTGCTGAGCTATCTGGCCGGCCCCCTATCTCATTTTTAAAATGAGTGTCTAATTGATTTACTGTTTTTGAAAGGACATTTTCAGCAATACATAATTGCTCCTGACAACCAATTCTAAGTTTCTAAGAATGAACAGAATGTTTATGTTTTACTTTATATTCTCTGAAGTTTGAAAAAGATGTTCACATTATAGCCATGTATTACCATAAATTATTTTTGTGGGAAAAAATCAAAATACATGAAGTCTTGACTTGATTCTTCTTTCTCTGTCTGCTTCTGTGATATTAAGTTGTTTGAGCTTGAGCTGCTCGTTTTTTAGGAAAAAGATTGCTCTGAAAATTCTAGTTTTCAGGTACTCTTACTCTCTTTTCTCCTTCCTTCCTTCTTTCCTTCCTTCCTTCCTCCCTCCCTCCCTTCCTTCTTCTCTTCCTTCCATCTTTTCTTCCCTTCTTTCCCTCTTTCTTTCTCTTGTGTTTGTAGCCTCAAGGCTGTGCATTTCAATACGTGGAGCCAAATGACCACAGTGGCAGTTGCCACTAAAATGTTCCCCAACCTGTTTATAGAGGACCAGGATTTCTGACTGTCCTTTCTTCTTCTGCATTTGGAAACGGCTTCCATGCCAAAGTCTTCTCTCATTCCTCCAGAGACTTGAGGATCTTTCCACTGAGTGGGAGCCGCCAAAATTCTTAGTTTGCAAAGAGTAAGAGACTGCTGCCGCTCCCCTGATGGCAGTAGGGAGCAGCTATGCCCTGCGTGGACTCCATGCAGCCTCCATGGGCAAGTACTCTGCCTCAGCAGGATGGGAGAGCTGGTGGGGAAAGCGTTCTCAGGGCCCTGCGCTGGGGCTCGGAGTTTAATATTGATCTGTAGAATCTAAATAAATGATTTGTGCGCCCCGACAGGTGGCCTAACTTCACTTCCAAGGGTGGTAGGAAGTTTCTCTACAGTGATTCTTGGCCTTATTAAGGTTTTTCAGTCATCTGGATCCAAGCACAAGAGTGACACAGATTAGTACACACATACATGCATAACACATCCACAATCCTTTCATGCACACACACACACACACACATGCATACACACACGCATCACTTGCCCTATTGCTATAGGCTGTGAACAACTTTTAGAGAAATAACACATCAGAAAAATACCCTGCTTATTACAACCGAGGCATCCTCTGCTTCGCTGAGTCAAAGGGCTTGGCAAAAGGAGTGACTTTCTACTGCGGATTACCCACCAAGGGCAGCTCTGAGCAGTAAGGGTGTCTTCTGCAATAGAGTTTAAAGGCACAGGACAATTCATTAAACTGAGAATCCGTGTGTAACTTCTCCTCTGGGAGCTTTATGGTTCTCTTCAGGGTTTTGTGGTTTACCATGGTTGTTAGGATCTCTTTTCCAGGCCTTCTTGCTCACAGCCAACTCACCACTGCTTTAATGGCCTCGAGAGCAGGAGGCTCGGGGCAGATGCAGGAGGCTCCTCCAGCGAGCAGGTCCAGGCAAGCAGGCGCTCCTTGGAAGCAGGCCCTGGAGGTCGGCGAGCTGAGGCTGCAGGGAGTGGCACTGAGGCGGTTAACAGAATAGGAAGGCGAAGGCAGGAAGAGGATTCCGGGGTGTCTCCTGCGGGGGAAGCCCAGGGCCCAGCCCCACCGAGGTCCTTTCCTGTCCACAGTCTCCTCTCTGAGTCGCTGTCCTCCAGAACAGAGACACTTCTGCCTGCGGAATTAACATCCTGGTGGGGTTCTCGCACATCAGGCATTTTGTTTTCTGTCTGAGGCTGGAAATTTCAGACGCCCATCGGCAGTCAATAAATATTTATTGAATGAAAGAATGACAGTCCTTGTGACGCAGTGATCCAGATATTTCTGGACGGCGCCCTACATACATAAAAAGGGTCTCTGGCCATCTGGTGGGTATGAAGAGATTATAATGTGCTCGAACATTACCTCACTGTCTGAATATCTTTTCTTCCTTATTTATGTACACTTCCTTGGTGATCTCATCCGACCTCATGTCTTTAGACGCTAGTTGTATACTGACCACACTCCCCAGTCTGTACCTCTGTTTTGGGTCTCGCTTCTGAATCCCACTCCCCTGCATGCAGGGGCCCCCTGGGCATCTCCATGAAGCGCTTGCTCCTATCCCGACCTTGATGTGCTGAGGCAGACGCCCTGCCGTGGAGCTGTATCTCCAGCCCCGCTTTAACATGCTCAGAATGGATGCCTGATTGCCCTGTGAAACGAGCCTTGCCTGCAGGTTTCCGCCTCTGAGGAAAGGCAATTCTCCCAGTCTTGTCTCTGGGAAAGCCTTTAGCTTTCTTCTTGCCTTTACTTCTCTTTCACACTCACTTATGCTTACTTCCTGGGTGTGTTAAATTTGCCTTTAAGACTATCCCCAATCTGAGCACTTCTCAATACTTGTGTTACTACCTTTCAGGATATGGCACCTCTCAAATTGCTCTCTAGATTATCAAAACATGCCCCCACTGGACCCTGGGCCCCGCTGGGTCCCTCTGCAGTTACCCTTCTCCTGGAAGCCCTAGAGAGCCTTCAGAAATGTTCGCTGCAAACCCACCTGGGCCACCGCGGGCTTCAGGGTGAGGCTTTTCCTTGTGCTCTGTGAGCTCTACCACCCACTCATTCTCATTTCCTGCTCTCTCCTCCTCCTTCCTTCTACCTACACAGCAAGCTAACTTCCTCCACTCCTCAAAACACCGAGTAGATTATCGCTTCAGCACCTTTGCTCTGCTGGTCTTTTGCTTAGAATATTTGTTCCTGAATATTTTCGTTTTGCCTTCTCACTTCTTCCAAATCTGCTTAAATGCTTCCGTGTTTGAGCAAAGCTTTCCAGCCAACAAGGCTTCTAGACTTCTAGCACAGCCACTCCTATCTATTCACCGCACTTTCCCTGCTTCACATGTGAGGCTTTTTTGGTTTATATGTTCATTGCCTATTTTTTCCTTCTAGAATGAATGCTTCTTGACAAAGAATAATTTACATGTTTTGTTCCCTTCTATACTTTGAGCGCCTAGACAGTGTCTGGGCCCCAGGGGACGCTCAGGAAACTATTGCTAACTAGGAGGTTGAGACTAGGAAAAAATGAGGGAGTGAATAAAGGAAGGAAGGAGGGAGGGAAAGGAGGGAGGAAAGAAGAAAAGGGGGAGGGAGGGAGAGAAGGAAGGAAGGAAGGGAATCATCAGGCCCAATAGACTAGAATTTAAGCACATCACATATCAGCCCATGGGAACTTTCATTAGAGCAGTATTTCTTAAACTCTTTTGATCATGGCCAATAAGCCACATATTTTACATTGAAACAGTGCCCTTGCCTGCATGTTTCCATGCACGCACAGTCAGTACATGGCATCTACTCTTTTTATTCCTTTTACTCACTTCTCTTTTTCCATTTTAACAGTTTCTATTTTATTAGATTAATAATGTGAGTCTGGGTTTATTAAGCTGCTGGTAGGTTATGAACCGTGTTTTAATTTTTAATTTTTTGAATCAGAACTATTTTACTGGTACAGGCTGGTGGTCCGTAATCACTGCATTCATCTCAGAGAGTTGGTATATGTGCACAAGACATCTTAATTCACTTCGCCTCCCTTTGCCTCCCCTCTCTCCACCCTCGCTCCAGCTCTTAATTCCCCTTTCCACTTGCAGAAGATCTGTCTCTTTGTTTCCTAGTACTTATCTTTTACTGGGCTCTATAAATGATTTACACTTTGGATTCCTCACAGAAGAAAAGCCATGTAATATTTAAGCTTGTGGGTCTGATTTATTTTGCTTAACAAGATGGTCCCAAGGTGCATCCATTTTCCTACAAATGACTCATGTTTATCCTCCCTTATGGCAGAGCAGTAGCTCAGTGGTAGAGCTCTTGATTAGCAAGCATGAGGCTCTGGGTTCAATCATTAGCACCGGAATAAAAGGCCCTTTCAACCCTCAGGAGCCTCTCAGGATCACTTGTGTAAATAGCACTGGAAGGTCTTGACACAGGATGAAGGTTACACTACAGGTGAGCCGCTCCACCGCAGAGGCTCATGTGTGACTTAGAAAGAGCTGCTCTCTTTGTAAAAGGTTGCTGTTTGGTGAGAGTCAGGAAAGGCCAGTGTGTGCTCTGAGGCACGGGAGGCAAGAGGTGGATGCTGACCTTGAGGTACTTTAAAATTAGCACGATATGCGGAAACAAACAGAGAACGGAACGTAATAAGCCTCATCTTCAGAGTCCAGGCCAGCTGAGGATGAGGCCAAACACTTTTCCTTGCTGTGCATTCTTCAGACTGGGACAAACGCAGCTTCGGGGCTTTGGCTCTTTCTCCCCACCAGAGAGCTGTTTTCACCCTTCTCTTTGGGCGGAGACTGTGTGCACAAAATTTAACCACTGTTCCTTCCACGTTAATGCTCGTTCCAGAAAGATGTAATTGGTTTGACATTTTTTCCATTCCAGTATCCATTCCATTCCTGTACTAAACTGGGTGTGTTACACACAAGTCAGCTTTTCAGAAACTGGCTTGAGGCACTTCACTGACACAAAGCCTTTACGACATGCCAGGCATTGTTCTAAGAAATTTACAACAGGGCTAGAGATACTGGTACCATTATGGTGTCAGCGTCACAGTTCTGAGCCATGAGAAAGTAACAGCCCACATTTATCTAGCTAGTAAAAGGGGAACCAGGATCCCAGCCCTGGCTGTCTGGCTCCTGAGCTTTATTCTTACTCACTACTTGTTCTTTATGTGATGACTGACATTGTGATGAAATGATGCTAGCCTATTGCTTTGTGGTGGAAGAGGAGAGAACTTTAGGGGCATTAGTGGTAGCCTGCTAGCTTAGGGACTAGACAGACTCCTAGTATGAGTTCTTTTAGCTTATTGTTCCTGAAGTCTCATTTTGATAGAAGTTCAAAAGATTGTGCAATTTAGTGTGCATTTGGCCACACACCTCTTTTGTTCTACCCAACTAGTGTTCAAAAAAACATGGACCTGGGCCAGGGAGATAACTCAGTGATGTAAGCACCTGCCTGGCAAGCGCAAGGTCCTGAGTTCAATCCCTGGCACTGCAAAAAATAAATACGTAAATTTTTTTAAAAAAGGACCTGGATGGCATCTGCTGACATGTACATTCTAGCTGGTGACAGTCTCCATTACTGTCTAGGCCACCTCCACCCTGGTCATTGCTTATGCTTCATCCCACTTTCTGGAGGGAAACCCAGAAAGAGTGCTGACCTTGAGAGATATCATGGCACTGGGGAGATGTTTTTGGGTACCTAGAAAATACTTGGCTTCAGATGGTCATTAATGAGGCCCTACTAGGGGTCCACATTAATTTTACTGAAAAAAGTGTAACTATGGAAAACCCGGGCTCTTCATCAACTTTGTGCTAAAAGTGTTGAGGAAGAAATGCCACATCTGCCCACTATCTCTATTAATATCTGCGCACACTTAGTCCTAGACTCTTGAAGGGCTTGGATGGCTTGTTCTCACTTTTTCTTTTTTAATAATAAGCACCACACCAAGGTTTTATTTATGCCAAAACATATAAACCTGATGCCAGAGTAAGCAATGCAAGGAGCTAGGGGAAATCTTTTTCTCTAGAAATATTTTAGAAAGAAGTAAGAGCTTGGAATTTGTCATTCAACAGATGGTATGAATTCTGGTTTTAATGCTTTCTATGTCCAAAGGGCGGATAATTAATGCGTGAGCCTCTCTTTGTATAATAGTGTGAATAGTACCACTAGTATCTAGAGTTGTTGTCATGAGAATTATTAAATGAAATAACCTGTAAGATGACTAACACATGCCTAGTGCATAGTATAGATTCAGGAGTTGGAATTTTGCTACCACTAACTTTTAAAACTATTTAGAGGAAATCTAGATGGAAGTAGGCTATGATCTATGAGAAAGTGGTACTTGATGCTGTTTCCTGCCAAGCTATGAACTTCAAGCACATGGGTAGGTGGTGTTCTAACTCTAGCAACATGTGCCAAGCAATTCAAACTCTCAGAAGTAGGAGATGACAGAATGGGCAAAGCATGGTTTTGTAAGGCAGACAAACTTGACTTTGATCTGGATGTGTGCAGATTTTGGACAATGTGGTTGGTGCTATGGACCTCCATTCCCTTATGCGCAAAGTGAAGATGATTGTTATTTGTTATTCTTTTTCTTTTCTTTTTTTTTTTCTTTCTTTCTTTTTTTTTTTTTTTTTGCAGGTTGGGTATAATAGCACAACATATAAATGTCCTACTGCATAGTTTATATTTAATATTTATGCCTCCCTATTTAAAAACTATATTTACCATATCTCTGAAAGGGATTGTAAACTATAAATTATTTTCTCTTCACTTTAATTTTATTTTCGTTGGATGTGTTTAGGGTAAACATTTGAACTTAATCATAGTAAGATAGTTACTACAGTCAGGAAAAATGAACCCTCCCATGTCTTCACAGCTTGCTTTTGAGTCGTGGAGGTGGAAGGAGGGCCTGCAGTCTGGCATAGGGCACTGTTAGCTGGAAGCACCAAATTGTACATTACGTATCTGGACTTTTTCTGCAACTGTGCATCCACTGAGCTACCTTGATCTATTTCCTGTCTTCATGGTGAGAAGGAGTGTTAAGCAGGACGAGGCACCTCGCAGGTGCTCCTCCACGTGTGTCCAGAGTCAGTACCATGTTTGACTATTTGTTAGTGGAGCTGCAAACTAAGCACTGTTGTTGCTTGGCAAACTTTTTCTTTCAGTGCCAGAAATGCCTTCTAAGGAGAGACTCTAAATCATGCTTTTTATTTCCCCAGCATCTAAGTATAGGATTTTCTTACAAGAAAATTTAAAATCCATCTAATTTTTAGTGATAAGTTTAGCTCATTTTTAATTATGTATGTATGAAACTTCCAAATGCCTGGACTACCTTAGGTTTAAGGTGACTATATCTCTTATTAAGAGCAATATTTCCTCCCATGCATTAAAGTGACATATTATGGAACTATTGTGAAAATTATTTTTTAAGTACCTATTTATCCACATATAACCATTTCTAAAGTGTTACTATTTTCTGTCACTCTCATGTGTCTTTCTGACTGTGAATATGCATATATGTATTGGTAATACACATTAACTCACATGTTAATAATTGTTAATTCAAGTTTTTTTGGTGGTATCAGGGATCAAATTCAGGACCTTGTGCTTGCCAGGCAAGCACTATTCCACTGAACTATCTCTTCAGCCCAACTTAATTATTTTTTAGATTGTGATCTTACTAATAAAATTTTATATCCTGATTTCTCACTAGACTATCGTGTTATTATTTAATAAGCTGTGTGAAAAATCTGCTTAGAAATGCCCATATTATCATGCATCTTGTGAGTAAACTAATTTTTGTAACCATTCCTGTTTTACTTCAAATGTAGATTTTTTTTTCATTTTTATAAATACCACTGCAGATATCTTGGTTATATATTAATCAGTTTGTGCTATCTCTGGCTAGTTTCTTTTGAGCAATTCCAAGAAGTAGAATTACTAAGCTGAATGATAAGCCAACCTGCTTTCTAGTTTGCATCTCTTGTCAGCATTTAAAGAATACACCTATAGCAACACGACCTCAAAACTAGTAGGTATCACTATGAATTTAACTTTGTCTATGAAGATTTTTCCTAGTTGACTAGTTGACTAAATGAAAGGACAGTGTATCCTTACTCTAGCCTTCTACTTGGCCAGTGCTGAGACTTAGAGAAAGTGTCTTGGGATTTAGACCATAAGACTAGAGATCTGCTATTCGCTATAACAAAGTGAACTTGGAACCATTCCCTTGTAGGCTTATTTGAAATACCAATTGGCAACCTATGTTTTCCCATCTGTAAAGCAAAAACATGTACATCTCCCTTGGATGGATGTTTGAGTAGAACATAATAATGCGCAGAGATATCTGAATATTTATGGAGCTCTACATGCTACAACACATCACCAGCTAATTATTACTGTGTGTTGCAGTTTGGGAGGTGTTATAATTGTGTGGGAGCAGGGAGTTGGAGAGCTGGTAGAAGCACCTTTTAGGAAAAAGTACTCGCAGCATGGATTGCACCCAGATGAATTAGGAATGGCTTCTGGAGTGACTATTCAGAGCACATGCAAAGAACTCTCCAGAGCAACCCTTACTCTCCTCCAGGTAGATCCGATCAAGCCCCAGACTCATCAAGAGCAGTAGGTCTCAGTCCTGAGCATGCATCAGAATCTCCTGGTGTCTGAGGAGGTGAACCATTGCTGCTCCCTCCCACAGAGTCTGAGATCCAGTCAGTCTGGGGCTGGAACTGAACACTGCCATTTCTAGTAGGCTCTGGGGGAAGTCAACGTTGGGTTCCTGACCACACTTGAAAGATTACTGGTGAAGAGTGTCCCTGTAGCATTGTTACTGTGACTAAATGAAACCACTACATGCTGTATATTTGTGTTTTTGCTCATAGGAAGCGATTGATGGTTGCATATGAGCAACATTAAAAGCTTTACCAGAAGGCAGTCTTCTAATTATTTTTCAGGACATGGTGTCATGTCTTTGGAAAATGTAAATGTACTGAGTATACCTCTCTCTTTGATCCATATCTTCACCTGGTGCACACATGTAATTGGACGTGCATTGTGCAGGCATGCCTGATACTGCATGGAAGAAATACTTTCTAGCTAGTGGTAGAAACTGTCCCTGCTTTTCAATGCAGAGCTATCAAATTTACCAATTACTTACTTACAATGGAAAGTGAAATTTCAGACCTATTTTAGATAAATGGAGGTTCTTATATAATCAGGAGCTTTCATGTAATAACTCTAAGCTTGCAAGGCCTGGGGCAGAAAAGGAGATGTTTCACAATTTCAGGAGGGACCTCAGCCCAAAAAAACAGGCCTGTGGTCAACGGGTAGACAGCTTGTTTGGCTCAGGTCTGTTCCAGGGAAATGGCTCTGATCCAAAAACAAAAGAAGGCCAGAAAACAGATTATCTAATCACCTGGATCCCTGATCCTGCTGCCACAGCTGTTGGAAGAACCTGTCACAGTTGGCTTGCCTAAGACACAAGGCCAGATGCATTCCCAACCAGCACCTGGCTAATGCGCTCCCCCTAGAGAACAGAGTGGCCTAAACAGCGCAGCCAGTGTGTGGCAGTAAGAAGAGCCATGTCCCAAGAATAATCCTTTAGATGGGAAGTGGACGGGGAAAGGAAGAGGCACAAGCATCCAATCAGATAACTGTCTTCAACCGTGTCTTCTCAGGATAAAGCATTTGATGTTCACTGGCCACCAGAATGCATTTGAGACGTTTCCTTCCTGAGTTTACTTTAAAAAGAATTTTTTAAAAAATCGCATCAAACAGTTGGAAACAAATGTCATCACTCAATACAGGTTTATCTTAGGAGCAATGGAGAATTAATTTGTGATGAGGTTTTTCCTTTAGAAACAGAGTTCCAGGGGCTGAGAAGATAGCTCAGTAGAATAAGTGCTTCCCTGGCAAGTGCAAGGGACTGAGTTCAATCCCTGGTTCCGAAAAAAAAAA
>NDGM011248149.1:22521-35880 GCA_002564305.1 Octomys mimax
AAAAAAAAAAAAGGAGAGAGAAAAGAAACAGAGTTCTGAATAGGGGTGTCAGAGACTATAGTCGATAATAGGTTTTTTTCTTACTTAAGTTATATTAGAAGGATGGGCAAGAGGAAAGGAAAGAGGGGAAATGGTTAGAAGTTTGGACAAGAAAGAGAATGTCAGCTGAGGATTTAATGATCGATCACAAAGAGCTATTGAGTTTGGAGGCATTTATGCCCCCAAATTCAAAACAGAGAGGGTGGAAAGGAAGAAGTGAAAAAGGAAAAATGAAAGGGAGGGAGAGAGGAAGATGGAAGAGAAAGAGAAGAGGAGGAGGAAGGGGAAGGTAGTAAGAGGAGAGGAGAGGAGAGGCGGTACTGATTACACATTTTGGGTTGGCCTTGTACTTACACACATGGCGAAGGTGTGATCTCAGAAAGGAACAACCAATCACCTTGACAGTGGGGTTGTGCACTCAGCTAGGGTGGGTGCATCACAGGCAGAGCCATAGTTCGTTCACAAATGCTCCTTGGCCCAGGAGGGCCTCTGCACTGAGGGTCGCATGGTGTGGAGGGCTGATTAAAGCTTGTGGGGCAAGTGCTTAATCTGTTTTGGGAATAAGCAATGCTGACTTGCTTTAAGTGAATTTGAGGTTTCCCTGAGCCCTCCAGTGACAGCCTACTCTAGACCCCATGATTTATGCAGTACCATAACTGCATTATGTTGGCTAGATAGAGGCAGCTGTTATTAAAGTTGTTCATTTCTTCTTAGCACCCCATGGTGCAGCAGGTTTCCATGGCAAAGAGAAAAATAGCTGTTTTTCCTTCCACGCTTCTAGCCTGGGGTTCAATTTCCACAGCCATTTGAGTAACACACAGAGCTCAGAGAAACAGAGGTATAGGAATTTAAATCCTGCTTGACCAAAGTCTTGGAGTATGAATAATTGGCAATGCAGGGTTTTTAAACAATTTATTTATTTTCATCTTCTTTTCTATTTTCTTCCAAAGAGAGGCAAGAGGTAGAGTGGAGTTTTTAAAAAGTCATCTTTAACTAGGAACAACAACCTGGGTTATCCCAGCCCAGTAGTAGCTGGTGAATCAGTAAATAATTCCCAGGGGAAACTGAGAGATGGTGGCCCTTCAGTGTCAGGGAACAGAGCCATGATTTGGCCCATGTTTTTGTACTGATGTGTAGTGGGCTCATTGGTGTGTCTAATTTTTCTATAGTCTCACAGTTAGATAAAAAGAAAAGAACATGATTTCATCTCTCTTTCTTGTACTGACACGTATGGAGGCCAAAAGTACTTAGGTTTTTCTTTAGCCATCCTATTTGCTGAGAATTTAAGGAAATATTTGTAAGGTGAAACTGTCATAGGAAGAGCAAGATACCTATGTGATCCCCGCAGGGATATTGACTTGGAGGTTGGAAATTGAGCTCAGCATATCACAACCTAACCAAGAGGACTTCCTTGTATAGGGAAGAAAGAACATTGTCGCACTATGGCTGCTCACAATTGATGATGCAGGCAACATGCACTGCTATGATTTGGATGAAAGCACGAATTTTATCCTTTATTTTCTTTCTACTTAGACAATTTTATTTCTCTTCTGTCAAGGCCCATCTGCATTTCTAAATCTAAATCCTTTCCTCTAGTCAGGGTCCTGCCCTTCCCCCCCAGTACCTAAATTCACACAGCAACTTGTACAGCCAACGCTGATCTGGGCTCCTACCTGTGGAAGGCAAGGTTGAGGCTGGCCCAAAAGAGCTGATCAAGGTCTTGTTGGGGTCTATCATTCTCAATCTCTCTGTGCCTCGGTTTTCTCACCATAAAGCTCTAAGAGTAATGAATGTTCTTAACTCATGACCATGGTGGAGAGTGACTGCATTAAGACAGTTATAGAGGGCTATCAAAGGTGTTTTGCACATTTTAGTATAATATAAATGTTTGTGACCATTATAATTACTGTTGCTGCTATTTGACTTTATGGACCATATTTCATCATTTGAACTGTGATTGTACTCTGCAATGAGTAGCTATTTCTTTCAGATTAGGCTGCCTTTGTACTGTATGTGCCGTGTCTCTAGATTTTAATTTCTCACCTGGATCCATTGTTCTTATTGTCTGAGAAAGCAGACACTGCTGGGATTGCTGGACAAGCTGTACTTTTTGAAAGTAATGTTTTTAAGAATTGAGGTAAGGATAGAAGTTGGGGTCTGTAGAGGATGAACTGGATTGACAGGTAGGGACAATGCACAGTAGTGATTAAGAGGCAAGGTCCATGGAATGGAGGTGAAGAATTTGACACTGGGCATAGGGGTGGCGCACTGAGACCCAGACCCCTCTGAGCTTCAGCCTCTTTCTAGGCTGTGGCAGGGAGGCTAGTGGCTGACCACCTTGGAAAGAATGGGCCCTTGGGCAAGTCAGTGCCTGGGGAAGCTGATAGCTAGGTTCTGTGCTCCTTACTAATTTCTTTTTGCTCACTGAAAAGGTCAGTTTGTGCTTATATTGGTTGATTAATTTTGTATGCCTTTATCTTGTAATCTGAGAAACTACTTTGAAGACAAGAATACACAATATATTAACCATTGCTAATGTTTTAATATCCTGTTTCAAAACTCTGTGTCAGTGTTTGTATTGTTTTTCTTTCTGTCTGTAAAATAAAAAAAAAAAAAAAATTAAAAAGGAGAGGTCCGAGCAGTGCTTATCTGTGCCCTACAAGGGACTAAAAGATGGAGCCCTCCCAGGGAGACACACTACAGCACTCACTGCTTTGCCAAAGCGCCACAAATTGGCCAAAAGGATTTCACAGGAAGGGACAAAGAACAAAAGCAGATCCTCCTAGGAATCAGAGATGATGACACAAGAAACACAGTGGGGACAGGGACACCAGACGGTCACGAAGCTTATGGCACTGTGTAGCGTGGGGCTATTTCAGTGAGCAACAGAGACAGGCAAGCAGAATTTACATGGCTACGGTTCCCAGGGGATGGGGCTGGGAGGTATTACACAGGCTACATGTTTAAAATCAGATTTCCTCAGGGACTGGGGGTTGGATTCTTGGGCCTGCCATTCAGGCCGTGCTGGCCCCACCCCTGGGGTGTGCTGAGATGGCAAGCTGAGACTGGGCATGGTGGCGTGGGCCTGTAATCCCAGCTCTTGGGAGGATGTAAGCAGGAGAATCACTACAAGTCCCATGTAGTAGTGAGACCCTGAACACCCGGTAGACCCTTCTCTAAAACATAAAATAAAGTAAGAACAGATTCCATTTCAGACCTTTCCCACATTTTTGAAATTGTTGAAAGTGGCTAACAGATACCATTGTGAGTTTAGGACGGTTAACCTCTGTCTTCTCATACTGAGAAATCAGGAACCTGGAGCATCCAGGTAGTTGCTATAATCCCATTTCTGAGCCAGTTTTTGGGATTGCAGCTGAAGTCATAAACTACTAGGTGAACATAGAGTTTGGAAACCATGAGGAAATGTTCTTTTCTATCTAGTTAATAGCAACAGGAAACAGAAACAGTATTGATGTTCCCTGCAGTTCTTCACAAATGCTTGGTAGCTAATAAATATAATCAAAAGAAAACTGAATATGAGGGCAATGAATTAAAAGAGAAAATTATACGGAGCAAACTCTTAAGGAAAGAGAAAGAATGGTAAAGTGAGGCCTAGATTAAGGGAGCCAAATATTCGCTCCACACACCCTGACACTCATGATGTCCTGGGGCTTAAGCCATGTCCTGAGGTAAGGTCTTCTCCCCAGGCTCTGGGGCTTCCGCATCCACCACCCTTAGAATAGCACTACCCTGGGAGCCCTCTCTCCACTCACACCCTCACCTCCTCAACTCTGTATCTGTCTTCTTTCCCTCTTCTTCCCTTCCCCATTTTCTTGCTTTCTTCTTTTCTTCCCACCAAAGGGGTAATATGGGCTTCAGCTATCCCTGGAGCCAAGGTTAACCCTGGCTTTATCCCTCGCTGCCCTCTCCCGCGATGAGAGAGACTCGCTCAGAGACTTGTAACTTGGTGTGGAAACTTTATGTTGGAAGTGGGGAGGTCACCTCGGCTGGGAGTTTGTATCTAACACTTTCTTTATCTACCCAAAGCCCAAGGCCCTGATGGTTTGGAGGAAACTGACCTTGCAATGATGCAATGAGAGCAGTTTCTGCTTTCAAAATATCAAGTGGTTTCTAGGCAAGACCAGTATGATTCACCAACTCTGTGACCTTTGGACTTTTTGACTCCATGATGTCAATCATAATTCAAGCTCAGTCAACAATTGCATTTTCATTGATAAGCTGCAATCCCACTAATAACTAAGATTTGTGTCCAAGAAGTTGAATGGGTCATATTCAATTACTTGTACTCTGTGCCTTGGGCTTTATTTTTGCCTACATAAAACTATAAATATTTTAGTAGGGTTTTTTTTTTGGTATGTGAAAATCACTAGATGCCCACTTCATGTTCAAAAATTATTTTTAGCTGCTCAGATATGCATATGTATATACATACAAAATAGCATACAGCCTGTAGTATAGTAGGTTCCAACTGAGAATTCATCATACAAACTGTAAACAGTTTGCTATAGTAGATGAATAACTCAGTGATTGAATCAGAAAATTTAATAATAAATTAAAAGCATTGATTTCAAATTATGGATTAGGATAGCCCTCAAATTCACATAACATTTATTATGCAATTATGTATTATTTTCCCTGAACTTTGAGAGTATTTTTCACCGTTATCACGTCTGATGATTGTGAGTGGGAGAGCAGGCAGGTATGATAATCTGCATTTGACAAATGGCTTGGAAGAGGGAATTCTGGAGAAAGAAAAGAAAGAGAAGGACAAGGTAAGCTGGCACTCCCTCCTCTGGATGTGGAAAAGCCCACCTGGGGCAGCTCAGCTGAGGTCCTGGCACTTCAGCGCTGTGCTTGGACAGGCCCACTTTGCGCCTGAGCAGGCAGCTCTTTTTCTGAGACTCCCACCCATGTTGGTCACTTGTGTTGACTTTCTAGGGCTGTGTGGTGGGGAACAATCTAGGAAGTAGCCCATCGTTCTTTCCCTCGGATCTGTAAGGCTGTCTTCTCTAAAGGAAACTGTAAGACTATTTCCTTAAAAATAGTGTTTCTGGCAATCAGCTAGAAGAACTCGTTGCATGTGTGGGTGGGCATGAGTACACACGTACTTAAAAAAATAAAGGCTGAAGACAAAAAGGCTCACCCCTCCTTCAGCTCATTCCTCAAGAGACCCATGACCTGCTTTCCTTACTACCACTTCCACTCCTGTCTTTTTAACTTAAGAACCTTTGTTAGCATGAAAAGAGAAACCTAGAGACTGGTTGAGTGGCCTGCAGACAGCCAGGACTTTGCAAGGCACCGGAGCAAATGCGGTCTGGGGGAGCCTATCTCTTGGGGCCCCCAGGAAAAGCCTGAGCATTCCTGCCTCTGCCCTGGGCTCTCTCAGACTGTAATCAGCTCTGAGTTCCTCTTCCCATTTCAGGCAATTGTGGGAGTTATTATGAGCTTGGGGAGGAGGGGGGCAGGAGCTATTGTGTGCCAGAGGCCAGTGAGTTTGAGAAACTGTAGGGAACCATCAATGCTATTCAGGACAAGCTTTGTTGAAGGTGCTAATCACAGAATAAGCCGGGTCTTTCCAAGAGAAAGGTCAGTGGCTGTCCTCATCCTCTTCCTTTCCTTAGTGTTATCACTGATTTTAATGACCTCTGGGTACCTGCTGGAAATTGAAGTCAGGGTCTTTTTATTTAGACAACCATGGGCCACAAAATTAGTTGCTTTCTCAATTTACACACAGCCATATCCCCCATGGCCTCCCTCAGGCTCTGATTTCAGGGGAACACTGTTCTCAGGTTAAAAGGAATGCAACTTGCAGTTTAATGAATTTATGTAAATCCTTGAAGTAGCATTGTTGACTCAAGTTGGCAAACTGGACTTTAGTGCTGCGCATTTGATTTGTGTAAAATCAAAGTCAGGGGTAGAGTATGCCCCCTACCCCGGTCCCTTTTCCCACCTCCTCTTTCCCAGCCCTTTTTATTTGGGGCAAGCAAAATACTTAAAAATGTCAAACTCACAGTATGCACTGTCAACAACACAAAGAGAAGGCTGAAATAAAATCCTCCAACTTCACGGTGATACTTTATACTTACATAGGGCCTTTCATCGAGAGCTTTACTGTTTTAGGAACATTAACCCTCACTGTACCTCCCTGGGCTGGACCCAAAGCCTGTGCTTATTGGAAAAGCAAATAGATAAGAAGATAGCACTGCTCAAATGGTACTCAAAGTAGGTCAGATTTTATAACCTTCCCTCTCAACTTACCTCTGGTACCTTATCCTACCTCTCCAAAGGCTCTTGGTGTCCTGAAGGTGTTCACAACCCTGACAGACTACATGGATATTGAGGGTACCAGCAAGCATCCCTTACTCCTTCAGTGAGAAAAGGGGCTTGCAATTTGATATATGATGAAACACATGAAAGCAGTTCTTATTGAGTAATCTGAACTTTGTTGGAACTCCTTACACTTTATGGTTGAGTCTTGCTTTTATTTGATTTACCAATGTGAACTACAATAACAGCTCAAGTGATTAAAACAAATTCCTATCTTTATCCCACTCTCTGGGGCTATAACCTGGCATATGTTTTGTCTTAACCAAGTTGAACTTTGTGCACCAATTTTGTGTCAGATATGATTTATGTTAGGCAGTGGTCACCAGGAATTTTCTAATTGATCTTAGAGCCTTTTCTTGGAAAACTTGAAAAAAGCTCCGTGACTTTTATTCAATGTTTGCTTTTAGACAAGAAAATCATGTACTTCCTTTTCTTTTTCTTATCAAGTGCGTCTTAAAATATGGTCTAAGGACCATTACCTGTGGACCTATTTCTAAACCTGGAGACTTTCAAGGCCCTAGATACTCCTTCCTTCAAAGCTGTGTTAATTTGTTTGGTACATGCTGAGGTGCTCGTATGCTCTTTATAGAGTCTACTCTACTTCCTCCCTCTCCCTCTCTCTTTCTTTCTTTCTATGTGGTACCACAGATTGAACTCAGGACCTTGTGCTTGAGCTATCTCCCTGGCCCTCTGCTTCCTATTTTTGATCATGTTACCCCCTACAGCCTGGCTGACTGGCCACAGGCTTCCTTCTAAGCCTTTGTAAAATTATTAGCTATAGGAGAAGAAATGCATCTTGGATTATTCATAATTCAATGTTCTTGGTGTGAAGAGAAGCAGATTGCAGATATGTTTAAATGCCTGCCTTCTGATATTTTCTCTTTTCCACAAGGGAATCTTAGGCCAGAAATATAGCTCAGCAGCACAAGCACCTTCTCAGAAATTGCAAGATCCTGAGTTTGATTCCTGATACAAAAATAAAAAAAGACCAAATCCAAAAGGGCAAAGGGGGATCTTGTTAACTCCTAATGGCACAGGGAATCTACTCCCTCTGGATGCTCTAGGACTAAGCCTTATGAGTCTGATTCAAATGTCCTTTGCACCTGTCTTTGAGATCAATGACATCATCTCCTCTTATAAGAGTTATTCAGAAAGGCTGAGTTTCCAAAAGAAGTGCACACACATCACTTTGGATTTGAAATCTGAACTTTGATGAATGGCCTCTGCTTTGTATTGATATACAAAAGTCAAGTTATTTAAATGATGACCACATGCTTCCCTTTCTAAAATTTTTCTGTCCGTACTGATGAACCAACTTTCCTCTCAATCCTTATATCACTGGATGGATCTAGAACTCCCTGGGACACTACAGGGTCAGGCCACCCGAGCTGAAGTGCTGGTTCTACCGCAGACAATCTGTGTGATCATACTCAAGATACCTCGTCACACCTCCCTGGGCTTCAGTTCCCTCTGTTGTGAAATGGGACTGATGAAAATAGTGTGTCATTCTCTGAGTTACTGTACGGGTAAGTTAGATGGTGCCCTGAGTCAAATGGTCCACAGAAATGCTTGAGAAATGGCCATTGGTACTGTGGTATGTGGGAGTGAGGGAAGAAGGAGCTGGGAATCGGACCACAGAGGTGAAATCAACCTGTGTCAGTGGACTGGGTAGGTCCCTAGTAATACAAGATCTTCACCAGGAATCAGCTGTATGGTTCCCCTGGCTACTTTTCGCATCATGCAACTCTGATTACAATCTTTCACTTTAGTATACTTTTCTGTTTAAAACAGAATATACTTCAATGTGAAGAATGCTGTGTTAAACTTTTTCTTTTTCTTAAGAAAGTAAATAAGTAAATATGAGTGAATCTGCCTGTGGTGTCACTGCTGGGAGTGCTGGACTGTAGGTCTCAGGGATGGACAGAGGGAAACCCATCACTAGGTAGAGGTGACTGGGGCACATGACAGAGACAGGTGAAGACAGCCTTTCTGCCTCCCACCCTCGCCTTTGCTGTGCTTTTTGCACTGTTATAAGTTAAACTCATATATGTAATTCCCTTATTTAATTCTTTTGTTCGTTCGTTCGTTTGTTTGTTCGTATTTACTTCAGGGTCTACAGGGTCTCACTATGGAGATCATACTCATAGTGATTCTCCTGTTTTCAGCCTTCCAAGATCTGGGATTACAGGTGCACCCCACCATGCCCAGTCTCAATCTCATCTCAGTGCACCCTGGGGGCAAGACCAGCATGGAATGCCAGGGATCGAACACTGGCCTGCTGCACTCTGGCTAAGCAGATGCTTTAGTCTGCTGAGCTGTCTGGCCCACACTCTTTATTTAATTCTTGCTTGGGGAAAGTATGAACCACGTAACACCCAAAGGGATCCAAATGGGTGATTTAAACAGAATCCTGACTCAGATTCCTATCATAGTTGGATCATAAATGAAAATTAAAAAAAAAAAAAACATGCAGGAGCTCTAGGCAGATGTTCTTTTTCTCTTTGTCAAATGATCATAGACACGAGGTATCTTTTCAATATGTGTAAGACAAGGCACTAGTGTGCTTTCCCAGAGGGATGGAAATCTTGCCTTAAAAAAAACCCATCCTACCTTGGTGGGAATTTCCAGTCATTCTCTTTCTTGGACACTTTTTTCCACCATAAAGAAACACAGCATCTAATGTATGGCTCATGCCCTCCAGTTTCCACCACAGAGACCCAGTAGGCAGTATGCAGGGTTGCCGACTTGGCTTTTGCCATCACTCAGGACCACTGAAAAAGCCCCAAGCCCTCCCTTCCAGTACAGCTGGGGTGCCTCGCCTTGGGTCAGACTTTGCTCACCTTCCCCTGGAGTGCAATCAAGGCAGACGAGCCAGGACAGAGAGGCAGGCAGACTGCACCTCAGCACGTTTCCCGACTTTGACTTCTCCCTGCAATGCTTGTGAGCACTTGGGGAGTTGAACCAGAGCAGCGTGCACTTGTCTTCCCTTAAAGCGCTACTTGTCAAGCAGCTATTGCACAAGGAAAGGTCAGCCCTTTATGTTCTGAATGCTTAACTGTAATCATTACTACAGTGGACAGAGTTTAAGAGGTTTTCAAATTAGTTCTTAAATGCAATGGGAAGAGGGTCAGTCTTTGAGTTAGAATAAAACCCAGTAGCTGGTTTCCCTTTTTTTTTTTACCCAATTCTGTATCTATACACTGTAGAGTCACAGGAGGAACTCCGAAAGCCATTGCAAGCAACAATTCCTCACTGAATACCCAGTATAGGTCAAGCATTTTGTAAATGAATAGCTAAGTTTCTCCTTCAGATGTATTTTAAAATTATACTATTGTATTTTTTATTTTTTATTTTTTGTCCTTTTGAGACAGGTTTTCACTATGCAGTTCAGGGTGGCCTTGAGCTCACTTTGTAACCAGGCTGGCCTTGAACTAGCAATGATTCTCCTGCCTCAGCCTCCTGAGTGCTAGGATTACAGGTGCACACCACCACACCCAGCCTTACCATGGTGTCTTTTAAAAATTATTTGAATAACAAGTTATCTTAATAACATGATTACTGAAAAATATCAAGCCATACCAAAAGAAAACACTCCTCCTACCTCTTCCTGAGATGACCAACCTTAATTTGCACATTTTTTTTCTCATCATACACTGCACTCTTTTCCACAACTAACTCTAGTCACCACACAAAGACCGTCTCCTCTGTCCTGTGAGCATATGCACAACTGCCTCAGCTTACCTTTCTTCATATTGGTGAAGGTGGGAGGGATCCCACCCTTATCAGGTGAAGAATAATGAATGCTGTAGAGAACATTCTGATGCTTATATCCTAGTGCTCTGTGTTTGAACACATTTGCAGGGTCACTGTGGAGAAGTGGGGTTGCTGCATCAGCTTGTATATATAAAATGTTCAACACTTCCAGTTTTCTTTGGTTAGCATTGTGCTCATTTAAGACTCCCAAGGAACAGACGAGATCTGCGCTGTCTTTATTGCTCACCTGAAAGTGTCAGATTAGGGGATCGCAATCGCCTGTGAAATCAATAATCAATTGCTGTTCTTTGAGAAGGTGATTTGGTGACACGGAGTAAGTGCCGGTGAGGGTGAGCAGCAGAGCGTGAGGCCATTATTTTCAAGGCCGGGCGGGGTGGCCCTGAATGTCCCCACACGTCCCTTCTGTGTTCTGTGGGATCTGCTAACCTTCTTCCGGCCTCCGCCCTCTTGCCCCTCCCCCTGCATTTTGGCTTTCCATTCCCTGTGGCCACAGATCTGGACATAAACAAATAAATAACACAACACAATAGCTGCTCCTAAAGACTGGCCGAATTGAGCTGGGGAGACAGAACACAGATGGCTGAAAAACAAACTAAAAATACAAGGAGGTATATAAAAAGCAGCAAATAAATATAAATAGTAAGCATCCTTATAGAAGTCCAGGAGGAAGGAAGGAAAACAGTGCCTGGGAGTTGGAGCTTCCGGGCAGGACGCACGTTAGATAGACGTGGAATGCCTGTCCCAGGGCACCGGGCATGGGGGGAGACAACTAGAAACACTGTGTAAATCGACTGTTAGAAGAAGAGAGCGCGGCAGAGAGGGAAATAAGAGAGAGGGGCACTTCTGCCAACGGCAAGTGAGTAAGGTTTGTAGTGTTCCTTGAGATTATTAGTGATACTCGATAGAGATTCTTAATCACCCTTGAACGTTGTGTGGTGCAGGCAGTAGATTCAAATGTTAAGAGCCGGAGGAAAGCTTCCAGCGTTCTTGCTAAAAAGCAAATCGCTTACTTGCAAATGTGTACAAAATTTTGCCTCGTGATTTCAGGAGGCCCTTGCTTCTACCCTAGATTGAGAAACTTTTCATGTAGAGGGTATCTGAAAGAAAAGCAGCAATCCAAGATAATTTATTTAGAAAAAAAAAAAGCGTTAGCCAAGTTGGTAGATCACAGTCAGAGTTGTTAGCCAATGCAAGGAAGACACAAGCAATATTTGCATATTTATGAATCGCCAAACTCTGAAGCTAGTCCCACGCAGGTGGGTAAACAATCGCAGAAGTCTTCTCTGGCGCTCAAACTTCTCCACATCTGCAGTTTATGCAGCGTGCACCCGTGGACGTAATTCTCTGGCTTTTTGGACCTGAAAGAAGCCAAGCTCTTGAAAATGTGAATCAACAGGATTATTTAGGGGCGTGGAACTGGAATCCACTCCTAGACACTGGATTTTGCTGCAGAAAAGATACTCTTGCTCCCCACCCCCTCCTTTCTTTTTGACAGTCAGTTAATAAAGACTCAACAATAAGCAGCTGCCAGTGATGTCATTTGGGACTTTGTCCACGGAGCTTGTATTTACAAGCTCGGAGCCACTACGGAGCCGCAGCCGGGAGCAGCGCGAGTCTCCGCGCACTCGCCGCCGGGATTCGGATTCGGATTCGGATTCGGATTCGGATTCGGATTCGCCGCGGGACTTCGGAGCCGCTCGCTCTGATCCTCGGGAACGCGGTCTCTGAGCGGCAGTCTTTGCATGATTCAAAAACAAACAGAGGATAACTGCGGGACAAGGCTTTTCAGCTTCAGAGAGTTGTCGAGTTGTGGCAGCTCCCCTGTCTGTCTCCACGGTGTGATTGGTGTTTACCGAGGCGCTCGCTGCAAGTAAGACTGGTGGGATTTTTCTTTTTTAAACTCTCATAACAGTTTTTTTTTTTTTTTATTTATACAGCTTGCTTTCCTTTTAAAGTGAGATGATGATGTTTACGTTTTTCTGCCGGCTCGCCCGGCAGCCACAAGTATGCATTTGTTCCAAGTGATTACAGCGCCCTGGAGCTGACGGGCAGGCGAGGCGCAGCGCGGAGGGCGCAGAGAGGCGGGCGCGGAATCCGGACCCGCCTGCCCCGGGCGGCGGAGGGTGGGCTGCTGTCCCCGCTGTTGGTTGTTAAATAAATACCAACTAACCGAACAAAAAACGATTACACCACCTAGAAGCTTTAGTAGAAAATTATAGAGTGTTTTTTAATTAAGTGGTGTGCTGGAGGGGAAACCCCACTTTCCCCACCCTTGCTGTAGTTTGTGGATTTCTACTATGCACATGTAGTTGTTTATGATTTCTTGTCCTCTCCTTGCCATAAGCTGGCCCCGAGCTGTCCTCTCCTCTTCCACCCTTCTCCTCCCCTATCTCCCCTCCCCTTCTCTGTTCAAGTTCATTCATTCGTAGGCGTTTTGTATGGAGTGTAAAATGTTTTCAAATTCTGTTTCTACTCAGATTTTTCCAGTGAACCCCGTTAACTATCTGGAGAAGTGTTGAGTGTTCTGATTTGCCTGTTGATTAACTGGGTTAATGTACACTGAAAAAGTCAAACTTTGACACTCAGCTTGTTGCAAGAGCTGCATTCTTTCGCTTTCCTCGGGGCCCTCACAATGCTCCAAATATTCTCTGCAGGTTAAAAAGGACAGTGGGCTCTGTGTGCCCACCAGCTCGGCCAGGACTCCCTCTTACCGTCTGGCTCTCTGTCTCCTGTGAGCTCTTCAGGAGAAGAGCTACCTAGAAGTTCTGCTCATGAACCTGTTAGCTTGCGTTTCTGTGGGTCGCTCGCTGCTGGTTTCCTCCACAGCGCCCCCAATTCAGGCGCCTGCAGCCGGTAGCAGCCTGGGATGACTCCAGCCCTCAAACCCTGGCAGCCCGCTGAGCAGATGGGTAAACTGTGGCTTCTGGCCTTTGAGCTCCCGCAGGCAAACCTGTGACTCATTCCAGGAGAGGGCTTGTTCCTCAGTACAGCTGAACTCCTCAGCAGCCCAGAGGCACCGTGACTGCCCTCATGACCTCTCTGAGCCAGGACGGAAACATCTTAAAATTTCCAACTTTTCCTCAAGGCCTAAGGTGGGAAACCTCTGCCTCTTAGTACTCATTTTTCCCATCAGAGTACATTCAGCTCCAGTGTATCTTATGTCTTAGGATTCAGGGCTCTCTCTGTGTTTGTTTTTTT
>NDGM011248151.1:451-13041 GCA_002564305.1 Octomys mimax
TGCTGTACAAGATGCAGACTTGAGATCCTATTTACAAACACCATTAGAACAAATCATTCTATCTAGGCAACATTTTTAAAAAAGAACAAGATTTATTCCTAAGTATCTGAAGATGCTGTAAAGATATACAGAGAATAAAAGATTGCCATTCAAGAAATCTACTAAATCCTAATAAGGACAGTAAAAGCTGTGGCACTTGGGCCATGGCTTGCCCCTCCTCCCACCCACTCCAGGGCCCTCTTAGGAAGCCTTGGCTTCCACCTTTCTTCCAGGCCAGAACAGCCCAGGTGAGCGGTCCTTTGTTCCCAGGTCTCTAACCTAGACTATGGTCTACCCGGGCAGAGTAGACCCGTGGCATTTCTTATGCCCCTGGTTCTGTCACCAGCCTCAACCTCCAGGTTCCTGACAGCCTGTTATCCTGTCAGCTGGGTTTGCCAACAGGTGCCACTTCCTTGCAAAGTTAACGATGACGGCTGCCCCCCACCCCCTGCTGCTGACCCCCACCACCACTCATTGCCCATGAAGGGAGCTTCTGACTGGCTCTGCCCAGTTCCAACACTAGGTTGACACTCCAAATGACCTTAAATTCATTATGATCTTATTACAAGTATGACGTCAAATCCACCAGTGCCAAGACAGAGCCACCTGTGCCCAAATTAGGAGAGAGAAGAAGTAGCACTCTGCTTCCTGGAAATTTCCCTCTTTCTTCATGGAGAACTCTGATGACAGCATGAAAACAAGACCCCCTCAGGATCCAGTCCCAATAAAAACCAAGAACTCAGACCTCCTAGAGAGAACATGCCTTCAAGTGTGCGCTCCCCTTCTATTTCATTATCCATTGAACGAAATCTGCCTGGTCCCAGAATCATTTGTTTATTTGTGAAAGGTACTGAGTAGGAAAAGAGCCTTCATGCTCAGTGCCGGTTCCAGGCTCTAGGAGCTTCACCTGGTGGATGCAATGCAGAGTCAGAATCTCCTTTCCCATCTCTCTGACCCCATCCTCTCCTCTCATCCCTGGCCCAGCTTCACTGAAGAGTGGCAGCTGGACACCTACCTGATGGAGCAAGACCAGAAGGCCAGGAACTGTCACCCTTCTCCCAGTGACACCAGCAGAGCAGGGTCAGTGCAGGCAAGACCCCCAGCTAGACAGACACTCCCTGCCCCGTGCCAGCTCCTGGGTGGCAGCGCTGAGGTTCTGCCCAAGAAGATCCTAAGACAAAGAGCCCAGTGCTGTGCCTCAGGAGACTGACTTATTTAGAACAGAGCATGGAGAATTCCATAAGGGAGAACACTGCCAAAAGCATCGGTGGTCTTGGGGAAGAAGCATGAAGAGAGCTCATGGATTTGTACTGCTGGTTGCAACAGGCAAAGCGGCAGAGCATGCAGAAGCTGAACAATGGAAACCTGGGAAGAGGCAGCCAAGAACAGCTGTCCTGAGGTCACAGTGCAGCCTGGGTCAGGAAAGCTGTGGCAGAGACTAAGATACACCCACTCAGGAGCAGCAAAGCGTCCTGTGAGGCCAACTTAAAGACACTCAAAGCTGCACATAAGTCTGCC
This sequence comes from Octomys mimax, assembly GCA_002564305.1. Taxonomy (NCBI): domain Eukaryota; kingdom Metazoa; phylum Chordata; class Mammalia; order Rodentia; family Octodontidae; genus Octomys; species Octomys mimax. The sequence continues at coordinate 2,009 of NDGM011248151.1, forward strand.
ATCCAAACAGCAGAAGCCCCACCATGAGCTTATCACAACCTCTGACAAAGATTAATGGAACACTATACTTCTCTAAGCGTGGAAAACTTTTATAGAGCCAAAATTAAAACTTAAATTCCGTCCACCCCTGACCATCTGGAAGATGTGTGTGTGCCCACAGATGCACCCATGCAGGGACCAGAAAATGAGCATTCAAACTACTAAATGTGGGGCAAAGCAAACTTCTTGGGCTATGATAAAAGTTGTGAAGTCACACTCAGAATACATGGTAAAAGATTAAATATAACAAGAAGATGTAAGCATCATCTTTGACCAGATAAGGATTTTTGTGATGATCCAGAGCAACACCTAGAAAGCCAGGCTAAAAGCTAAAGCAAGGCAAACAAGTTGGAGCAAGGATATTAGCGTGGAGCAGAGCACAGGGAGAGAACTCACAGAGTTGGTTCAGCACCCGCACTAAACCAATGTGCCAGTGTCCAAGGAAACAAACATAGACAATATCAACTCAGGAAAATGGGACACAGAATCAGAATCTCCAGTCACTGAAACCCATTACTGAACATGCCAAGTTTTCAACAAAATCATTATGAAGCATATAGGAGTTCTAAGAATTTCCAAAGAGGACAACATGGCCCATATTCAGGAATAAAAGTAGTCAATAAAGACTGTGATGAATAAAGCAGCCAATAAGCCTAAGAGTAAAATCAGTCAATGAAACTGTCTAGACCAAGATTTTATAGCAGCAAGTATAAATATATTGAGACAAATAAAGGAAATCCGGTCTCAACTATTGAAGGGGGAGTATGACAATGATGCCTCATTAAAAAGAGAATATTTGTGAGGTAAGTTAGTTTTCAAATGGAAATTATATTGTGCCTCTTCCTGTCGCCTGCAGAAGCGTCCAGCCTGCGAGAGCTGTGGACTGGCTTGTGAAAGACAAAGCCTAGGCCCTTTGTGATGGTAGTGCACTGTGTCCTAGGACACGGTGTACGCTCTGGGGCAGTGACCTCTGTGTATCACCATCTCCTCAACAGATACAGGGTATGAGCTGGTAACTAAGCAGGAATCTCCTCACTGGAGAATTTGTGGATGCCATCTAGGCAGATCTGCCCTGTGCCTTAGCTTCTGGATGGAAAAACTGGCAAGGAAACACAGAGACAGATGCATTGTGAGTAACAACTCCTTCTGGGGCAAATTGGATTTCTTTTACCAATAGGTCATCAGGAAGGAAGAAGGGTCATCATCCTGCTCAGGGTACATATTTATTTATTTATTTTTGGTTCCTCGAATGCCTTGAGGGCACTTTTGGCTGGCTGGAGTGTTGTGGGGATCGAACTACAGCAACCTGAGGCAGACAGATTTGTGGAAGCAGCCACTTAAAGGACTGAGCTAGGGCCAAGCCCCCTCAGGGTACATTTTTAAAAAGAAATTCTGGATTTGAAAAGTTCGATAACTGAAACACAAGCCTGATGGGAGGGGCGCAAGAAGTTGACAGAAGAAAGAATTGATGAATGTGAAGTAGACCAAGTAGAAGTCATACAATAGGAAGGATAATCAGGGAGAAGAATGAGGAGAAGGCACGTGGCCTCAGAGAAAGCGGGATGCAGTTAAGTGTACTGACACTTGTGTGATAGGAATCTCTGGAAGGAAGAGAGACAAAGAAAGTAGTCAAAGAAACAATGGGTGAAATTGTCCAAAGTTTTGAAATCATTAATCTACATGTGCATGAGTATTTTTAAATCCAAAATATAATAAATACAAAGAAATACACCCCTGGACACGCAGCCAAAATACTGAAGGTCAAAGATAAGGAGAACTGAAAGAAGGGAGAGAAAAACTATCCCATTCATGAGTTCATCCATTAAGATCGACCCCTGACTTTTCATCAGAAACCACTGAGGTCCCAACATATTGTGCAAAAGAAAAGTCAAACTGTTGATCAAGAATATTATATCTAGGAGCCGGCCGGATGATGCAGGGGTTGGGGGTTCAATCCTGAGACAGCGACTGAGACTGGGCACGGTAGCACGCACCTGCAATCCCAGCACTTGGCAGGCTGAAAAATAGGAAGGATCACTATAAGTCCAATCTGTGTAGTGAGACCCTGTATTAAATACATAAAAAAGAATATTATATCTAGTCAAACACTTTCAGAAATGAAGGACAAATGAAGGCACAAAAACCCAGAAAGTTCCTTCCTAGATCCACCTTGCAAGAAATATTAAAGAACATCCTTCAAGTTTAAATGAAATATTACCTGATAGTAATTCTAACCCCCCCAACACACAAATAAAGAACCTCAGTAAAGGTTTATTGTGCTATATAGTAGTTACATAGGTAATTATAAAAGGTAAAATAACTATGTTTCTCTTAACTGATCTAAAAGCGATTGCATAAAATGATATGTACATATAGCATCATTAGACTTATGACCTACAGAAGTGAAGTGTTGGACTAAGGAAATGATACAAGGAAACTATTGGAATAAGGAAATGATCCAAGATTATAAGTCAGATGTCACATCCACAGTAAGAAAAGAAGGGCTCAAGATAATAAATAAGAAGGTTATGGTAGTAAGTAAATATATAATGACTTACTTTTTCAGCTTTAGTGAAAGACAGATATTAAATATACTTTAATATGGATGGAAAAAGGTGTATTATGCAAACAGTTAGTTGTAAGATAGTAGAAATTACTATACTTCCAACAGGAAAAATATATTCTTAAATAAAATTTAGTAATGGTAAAGAAAAATATTTCATAATTTAAGAGTCAGTTCACAAGAAAAACCCCAAATTTTTTAATATGTATCTATGTAATGCTAGAATTTCCATATATATACATGAAACACATACAAAAGAATTGAGGGAAGAAACAGATAACTCAAAAATATTAGCTGGAGATTTGCACAGCCTGTTTTCCATAATGGATAGAACAAATAGAAAGCCAACAAGGAGCTATAAAATATGAATAGTACCATCCAAGTAAAACTAGCAGATACCTGTAGAGTAGTGCAGCCAACAACAGCAGGATGGGCATCGCTCTCAATCACAGGCAGAACACTCTCCAACACAGATCCTAAGAGGGGCCTTAAGATAAGAGTCAATATATTTTAAATGATTTATGATTACAGAGAATTAAATTAAAAACCAACTATAGACCAACATTAGAAAATGCACAAATACATGGAAATTAAACAAGATGGCCCTAAATAACCAATGGGTCAAGAGAATCACAAAGGAAATGAACAAATCGTATAAGATGACTAGAAACAGAAACATAATAATACCAAAACTTACAGAAAGCAGCTAACACAGTGCTCAGGGTAAAATTAAAAGGTGTGAATGTCTATATTAAAGCAGAAGGAACATCTTTCAAATCAATAATTTAACCTCCTACATTAAGAAACTAGAAAACACTAGCCATCTAGACCTAAACAGAGGAGAAAAAGCAGTAAAGATTTGTGTGGAAGCATATTAAATAAAAATAGAAAAACTATGGAGGAAATCAAGAAAATTTGCAAACTTTTGGCTAGACTGACCAAGGAGGGAAGTGAGAAGATTCCAATTACTAAAACCAAGAATGAAAAGGGAGGGACATTATTACTTACTTTACACGAACAAAAAATTTAACAAGTGAATATTCTGACCAGTTGTGTACCAACAATTTAAATAACTTAGACAAGATGGGCAAATTCCTAGAAAGACACATTACTGAACCTGGATCAAGAATAAATAGAAATCTGAACTGAGCTATAAAAAATGAGCTCATGTAAGATTTCAAAATACAAGGTGGTTACACACAGCTCAACTGTATTCCTATACATTCCCAGTGAACAATTCAAACGTGGAATAAAAAATTCCATTTACAGTAGCACCACGAAGGATACAATTCCTAAGAATAAATTTAACAAAACTGAAGCCTTTGTAAACATTGTTAAAGTGAACTTACAAATAATAAAAACATACCTGACATTCATGAAAAAACTTGACAATGTTAAGACATTATCCAAATTGATATATGGATTCAATATGATGCCTATAAAAATCTCATCTATTTTGTTTCATTCATTTTTAGCAATAAATATGGTACTCCTAAAATTTCTGTGGACTGGCAAGGGACTCAGAATAGCCAAAAAATATGAAAAAAGAACAAATTTACAAGAATCACATTTCATGATTTCAAAAACTTACTATAAAGCTGGCATAGTAGCACATTCCTGTAATTCCAACCCTTAGGAAGCTGAGGCAGGACAATCACTACAAGTTCGAGGGCAGCCTGGGGTACAAAGTGAGTTCAAGGCCAGTCTGAACTGCAGAGTGAAACCCTGTCTCAAAAAAAAAACCAAAACCTTACTACCTAAAGCTACAGTAATCAAGACTGTAGTATTGGCTTAAGAATGGACCAATAGATCAAAGGAATAGAATTGAAATAAATTTACAGGTCTGTAGCCAATTAGCGAAATGCTTCTGGTGCCAAAAGCATTTAATGACAAAAGAATAGTCTTAGGAAATGTGCTGAGACAACTGGAGGGCCATAAGCAAACAGTGAAGTGAAACGCTTAACTTACATCATCTACAGAAATTCATGTGTCATAGATCAAATGTAAGCTAAAACAAAGACCCTCTAAAAGGAGCTAAAGATAAAATGCTCTGAAGATGATTTAATTCCTCACGTAGGATTCAATCTTCATGATCTTCAATTGGGCAGTAATTTCTTCAACATGATGCTTAAAGCACAAGCAGCAAAAAAATGGATAGATAGATCCACATAAAAATAAACTTGATCTTGGGCTAGGGAGATGGCTTAGTGGTCTAAGCACTTGCCTGGCAAGCACAAGGACCCGGGTTTGATCCCCCAGTACCACACGCCATGCTGGCCATGGAAACTGGGCATGGTGGTGCATGCCTATAATCCCACTACTGGGGAGGCTGAGTCAGGAGGATCACTCTGAGTTTGAGCTATGTAGTAAGACCCTGTACCAAATAAATAAATAATTAAAAAAATAAATCTTGTGCTGCAGATTATACCAACAAAATGTAAAACAGTGCACAGAAGGGAAGCACATATTCATAAAAATAAATATTCAGAATATGTAATAAAACCTTACAACTCAGTAGTTTTAAAGTCCTGGAATTTAAAATAAGTAAAAAGTGAGTAACATTTGTCCTAAGATGATATACAAGTAGCTGCTGAGCATGCTGGATATTGAGGATCATCAGAGACATACACGTCAAAGCCGCACCAAGCTGCTGTTGTCCACTCGCCAAATGGAAATAGGCAGAAGGGACAGGGTGGCAAAGGGAAGGACCCAGGATGCCCTTCCCTCAGGCGTGGGAAAGGCAACCGCATGATTTCTCTGGAAGACGCTGGCACTTCCTCCAATTGTTGGACACAGAGCTACGGTGTGATCTCGTTCTTTCACCCCTAGGTTGGTATCAAAGAGAAATGCAGCTTTCTGTGTACAACAAGCCTTATGTACAAATGTTCACAGCGGGATTTTCACACTTGCCAGAAGTGAAACAACTCAAGTGCCCATCCAGAGATAGTGGATAAACAAAATATAGAATGCCTGTGCGATGGAATATCATTCAGCAACCAAAGAAAAGAAATGGCACCACATACTACCACATGAATGAACCATTTATGTGAAATGTCCACAGAAGGTAACCTCAGGGAGGTGGAAAGTAATGCTGGCAGTGGGAAGAATGGGGAGTGATTGTGAATGAGTTTCTTTTGGGGGCAATGGGAACATTCTAAACCATCTGAGATAATGGGTGCACAACATTGCAGATGCACTAAAAAGCCTTCATTCAATATTTTAGGTGGGAGAATTGTATGGCATGTGAACTGTGTCTCAATAAAGTTATTTTTTAAAAAATGGCTTCATGAAAAAAAAAAATGGCTTCATGATCCCTGGCAAACTTGCATAAAATGACTGCTTAATAGTAGAAAGCATTCGGTGTACCTGGTTGCATCGGGCCATATAGTAGTAAAGCCCATCCTGTTGACACACCTGGCTCCAGAGTCATCCCACTGATTTCCCATGTCCTCTCTTTTGAGGCTGTGATCTGTAACTCTTGCCCTGGGAGCCCTCATCATGCCAAATATTATCATCACATATCAAAAAACAAGTTAAAAACACTTTTTAATAACACTCCAAGTCATTAATGATGGAAGATGTTCTCTGTGGGAACATATTTAAAGGCACTGCATTAAATGGTCTTCCAATGGCGGGCACCCGTATGATCTGTTTTACCACACAGGTTTCAGGGCTACGAAATCATAAAAGTTAACTTCTTAACTCACATGAGAATGTCAACTCATGACTTGCAATCCCCTCTCTTAAAGCACTGGCCACTGTGTTGGATATCCACTCTGGGAGGGACAGCGGAGAAGCATCATTCCCCACTGTGGGATTGGAAAACCAAGAAGGAATTGATGGCCCACGAGGACACTGCAGAGGTCTCTAAGGATGTCAAGAATGTTGTAGGCCTTTGGTGACAAAGGTGATCAAGCAGGATAAGGTGGGGGTATGGAGAGGACCACTATGTAGACAGCAGTGCTCTAATCATCTGATCATCCCTGAAGCTCCACGTAACTAGGAGGACAGCCCAGCCTTGACCAAAGCTCCAATCAGTCCCTGTCAAGTGGCACTGGGAGGGAGGAGAATCCTACTTACTGCTCCTGCCTTGGCTTCTAGTTCCAAACACCAGACCCAGGGGATTTGCCTGAGTCATGTGTGGGGTACAGGCTTCAAACTTTCCCAGATGCTACAGGATGGGATGGGGTGGGGTGGGTGGGGTGGAGTGGGGTGGGCTGGGATGGATGGGCTGGGCTGGGCTGGGCTGGGCTGGTCCCAATCAGGTCTAGATGTCCTTCTCGGATTCCCAGTGGCATCATTTGGGCTTCTGGGACAGTTGTCCTAGACTCTTCCAACATCTGAGTCTCAGAGGACCTGGGATGAATGATACAGACTTTGAGACACCCCTGAACCCGCTGCTCTCCAGGGCCCTTCCTGGCTGCATCCTTAGTCCCTCTTCTGAAACTTCCAGCTTCTTGGACTGAGCAGTTTCCAGTAATGGACTGAGCTGGCTATCCAGCCTGCAGGTCACCACTGTGCGTCTCTCCAGCCTCCCAAGATCCCTGTGTGCTGAGGGGGGCTTTAGAACTAGGTTCCTCTCCACAAACTTCAAAACCCTAGTTCTGGGGTGACCAGACCAAGGCGAATAGGATAGCCAAGACCTTCACCCAGTTCGGGATCTTCGCTCCTTCTTCAAACCAAGCCCTCTCGGCATCCAGTCTTTTCCCAGCTGTTTCCTTTCTCTAAGCTTCTGCTTTACATTTCTTCTTGTCTGATTCCCAGGAGCGCTCCTTAGAGCACTGCTGTCCGCATAGTGGTCCTCTCCATACCCCCAGCCTTATCCTGCCTGGCAACCTCCTCACCCAAGGTCCCTTCCCTTCCTCTCAGCTGCCCCCAGAGGGCCACACACAGACCTTAACCTCACCAGGAGCTTCTGGTTTGGCCTGTGCTCTTCCCATGACCTTGTAGCCTGCTGCCTCCCTAGTCACCCTGATTCTGTCCTTCTCACCACCTTCGTTTCTCCTCCAGCCATTAGACCAGCATCTCCTGGGAAGGAGCTCTTCTGAGGCCCCTCCCTGGTAGACATGGCTACTCACCCATCATCCCAGTCTGCTTGGACCCTGCCTGTGCTCCGTCTTGTACAGCTCTCACCCTTGGAGGAGACCACGAATTCAGCTTGTGTGGCGCTCCCTTGCCCCTCCTGTGTGCTCAGGTTTGCCTGCTCCTGAGGCTCCCTTCCTCCTGTCCCATCCGGTGGAGTCTCTCCTTGGCCCAGGATCAGCTCTGTCCATCCACATCCTCTTCTTTTAAAGAGAGGGGTCAGGACCTCTACTCTTTCGTGTCCCACAGACCCCAGCCATTGACTTCACCCCTCACCATCTATGAGCTCCGCCCTCCTCACACGACTCTTAATTGATTTACTTTCCCATTCACCCTAATACTGCTCTGACCTCAATACGTCCTCTGTGAGGACACAGCCTCACCCACGCGCCAGCTGAGGGGGGCACACAGGTGCCGCCGCCTCTGCATTTCTGAGCGTAGGAGGACGGTGCGTCTGTGTGCGACCGACTTCTGAGCAGAGAAAAGTGCGGATGTGCACGACGAGAGGGGCCTTCCGTGGCCATTTCCAGCAGAAGGGTTCTTCCTGGACCAGAGCCTTGGCCCCTCACTTCCCAGGAACCTGCTGCAGGAAGCGGAGCCATAGGAACCCAGGAACTTTGCTAAGGAGAACCTGAAACCGACAAGGACCAAACTGTCAGAGTTGGAGAGAAGAAGGAAGGTGGGCCCCGGGCCGGCAACATGACCTCTTGGGGACCATGACTGCCCAAGGGGCCATGTCTGTGTGACACAGGAAGTCCATGGCCCGCTCCTTGCGGAATGTCTTCCTCCGCATTGTTTGCTACAGGTGTCAGAACATGTGCCAAGGGCTGAGGACAGCTGGTGACATACAGAACAGCTTTAAGGAAGGGGCCGTTTGCCCCACTTATAATCGGATCCTAGCTCTTCCAACCCCAGGGGGAGGAGGCTCAAGGTCATTATTGTCATCCTCACCAAGTGATACCCAAGTGGCCACAGCGATGTCACCATGCCCAGAGAGGATTGGAGCCAGAGAAGAAGCCAGGGGTGGCCACTGCTGGAGCTTCTGCCTCATGTGCCCCCTCCTGTCTCACAGACTCCTGCCCTGTTCAGCCCTCTGGATCCATTGCCAGGGTTCTGGCCCCGGTGGCACATGGCCCCCAGAGCTTCATTTGCCCAGCACCAGGTCCTCACTGTGGCAGTGCTAAGGGGGCGATCTCTAGAGGTGGGGCCTAGAGGATGGGAACTAGGGTGGGGCACTGTGCTCAGACCGGGTTAGGGATGGCGGGCAGAGCGAGTGAGTGCTTGAGACTGGGCTCTCGTAACCAGAGCCTGCTCTGTGCCCCAACCCCTTCTCTGCACAGTTTGTCCTCTGCTGCTTCTCTATCACCTTGTGATGTAGCCAAGGAGCCTTGGCCATCCTTGGTAGGCGTTGGGGCCCTTCGACCACCAGAAGTGTAAGCTCAATCAACCTCTGCTTCATAAGGTACCCAGCCTTAAAGAACTTTATTATAGCAGCAGAAAACAATCTGAGATGCCTAGGTCCTGTCACACACCTGCATGCACATGCCCACAGGCACACTCACAGTTGCTCACAGCCTGGGCAGGCACCTGTTCCATCAGCCACCACCCTTCTCTGGTTGTGGAGGTTGTGTCAGCTCCTCAGCCCCGAGCCCAGGGCAAGCACCTGTCACTGTTGCCTTCCCAAGGGGCCACCAGCCGCCCCACACCTCCCCCTCCCCAGCACACTTCCACGAGTGTGCTTGGCACCTCTTCATGTCCCTCGCCTGCCATCAGTGCCACCAGGATTCTGATGCCAGGTGATGCCCAAGGCTGCACACTGTTACACTCCCCTGGCAAATCATAGCCAAGCCCAAGAGCCCAGACCCAGGATGCTCTGCCTGGCTTATATTAAATCCAAATTCTCAACAGCACCCACCTGACCATGTCTTGGAGCTCTAGCCTTCCCTAATCTCCACCTCACTCTCTGTCCTCTTTCTCCACCTGCTGTGGCCTGCAGGGACACAGCGTCCCCATGCCACCCCATCCTCTCTTCTCCTCTCTACCAGGGTGCCTCCTCCCTCCTGCAGCTTGAAGTGCAGTCAGAACCTCCAGATCTTCAGACTCACTGGTCAGGACAGCAGCCACAGAGATGCTCCAGATGACTTTTTACCAGGGTGACACTGCCCTTTGACATTCTTGTGGAGAAAGCGAGCACTTTGGATTTCTTGCTCCTGTTAGAAGGGAAGGAGGTAGAAGTACATTCTTGGATGCGTCTCAGTGCCTCCGGCAAGAACCAGTGTAACAACAAAGGAAATTCATTTTCTACCCCACTTGGTGCATGATCTGTTTATTCATGGAGAAATATGCGTGCTAGCTGGAATATAAGAAGTGAAAGCCTGCGACAGGATTTAAAAATGGTGTTTACAGTCTTATTAAAGTTCAGTCTCAGCAGGAGAGCATAATCGTAAAAGTACATAATGCATTTTAGAGATAATAGAGCTGCCCCTGAGAAAATGAAGGATGGGAACTTCTGAGGGCCTGGGGGAGGGACAACAAAGGCATAGGGAGGTGGGGTGAGTGGAGCCTAGATCCCTCCGGTTTGTACACAGTTTGCGTGTCTCGTGTGTCCCCCGAAGGGTCATGTTCTGGAACCCTGACCCCAAATGTGACAGCCGAGGTGCTGAAACCTTTAAGGGGTGGAATGTAGTGGAGGTGGTTGGGTCATTGGGGGATGGCCTCAGAAAGAGTGATTGCTAGTCTCGGGGAGCGAGTCAGTTCCTCAGAGTAAGTCATGACGAGAATAGTGAGCTTGACCACCAAGAGACACTGGAGACTTGTCGTGTGCTTTGTCCTCTCTTGTCATGTGATCTCCCTCTCTTGTGTGCACTCCAGCCACAAACCAATGGAGCAAGGGACTCCTCACCAGAAGCTGAACTGATGTGTCATCTTCTCTTGGACTTTTAGCTTCTAAAACTCTGAGCCAAGCAAACCTCTTTTCTTTGTAAAATATTCAGACAGGCATTTTGTGACAGCAACAGAAAATTGAATAATACCCCCTTGGTGTGCACGGTTCTGACAAGCCAAGACACAAGCATTTTGAATTCCACTATTTCTTTTAGAGAATCTTAAATCTCATGACCAGTACTAATAAGAACTGAAGCAAGGAGAGACTATGTCTGTGAAATAGGGGTTGTAATGGAAAGAAAATAAAATTTAAAAACCTCCATATTCTAGTTGGCTGGTAGGCTGAGGAGGATCACAACTTCAAATCTTGCAGGGCTGATATCTCAAAATCAAAAATAAGATGTGGCCGGAAATGAAGCTCAATGCACAGGGCCCTGAGTTCAATCCCCAGTATTGCACCCCCCCC
>NDGM011248159.1:920-16094 GCA_002564305.1 Octomys mimax
AAAAAAAAAAAAAAAAAAAAAATTTAACTGGGGGGTTACTTTTAAAAATAATCTTTTTTTTTTTTTTTTTTTAGTCAGCTCAGCCCACCCTGAGGGGGAGGCTGGCACAGCATGTGTTGCAGGGGATCGAGCTATGGTCCTCTGTGGCTGCCTAAGCTTACCTAAGCAGGCACTTTAGACCACTGAGCTATCTCACTGAGCTATCTTCAGCCCTAAAAACAACTGAAGACCAGTTTGATTAAAGTGCACAAATACTGGTCCAGATCTGCATACCAGTTTTGACAAGTCAGTGAACACTAGTAATCTTGAGAATCCTTCCATAAATTCATATTGACCCTACAAAAACTCAGTTCAAACTTTAGAGTAGATCTGTTTTACTTATAGAAATTTTATGAAAGAGACTAGTGTTATGGAGCCAAATCAAATCTAAATGTTGCCTGAATTTGGGACATATAGCCAGAAATTTGGGGATAATTCTGAGATTTAAGACTTAGCTTCAAAAATCCAGTGGTTTATTCTGTTGTTGCTTTTTTTTTTTTTTTTAAAGACAGTGTCCTGTTATGTAGTTTAAATTATCCTTGAACTCATTGCACAACCCAGACTGGCTTCTATTTCATTGAAGTCCTCCTGCCTCAGCCCCACCTCCCCCAAATGCTGGGATTGCAGTACTATACCACCATGCACAATTTATGTCTTCACTTTGAGCAGTTTTGAAATTGCTAATCACAATTTCTGACTTTCCTGAAATTGTGACTTTATTTCTACCTACATGTTGGGCTTCTTGCAAATTTATCACTCCCTTGAATGTGCCTATGTTGACAATGGAATCAGTGGAATCTCTTGCTATTAATTTGCTCTCTTTGGACCAAACTACTGCCACTGACCTTCCTGGAGCAAATCTGAAATGTTCTCATTTTTCCCCTGTGATTTTGACTGGACGGTGGCACACATCCATAATATCAAGACTTCAAAGAAGCTGAGACAGAAGCATCACAGATTCAAGTCCAGCATGGACAGTGGTCTGGGAATATAGCTCAGTGTAAAGGCCCTAGGTGCAGTCCCCATATCAAGGGGGCAAAAGCCTGTGGTTTTAAGTTCTTTGTGTTCAGGTGTCTTATCTCTCAGTAAAGCTTTGCAAGACAATCCATTTTACAGCCCCCCTTCTGTCCCTCTGAGACAGAAACTTTCAATATAATCTTCCTACTCTTAAAAAAAAAGAAAAAGAAAAAGAAAGAATAAAGTTACTTTGCATAGGGTCTAAATTGAGTCTCAGATCCACAGGCACTGTGGATTTAGCTTCTTTAACCCTCTCAACACATTTCCTGCCATCTGACCACTCTGAAATAAATGATTGTACTATACTTTATTTCTTCCAAGGCAGCTGGTCACCATCATCTACATGAGTGTGAAGGTGAAAAATATTTCATCTTGGTCCCTTTTCCCCTAATTTACAATATTTACCTCACAGGTGCTTCTGATAATACAGTACAATGGGAGGAACACAGGTCTACCTTCTCTTTAAATGTTAACATATTGTTGGAATAATTTTTTCTTTAATGGCAACTGACCCGTCTTTGTCAGTGAGCTTAATTTTTTAGTATTTAAAATCTAGTTCATTAGTTCTTGCTAATTTGACAATAGTAATAATAATAATAGAGTCAAAAAATCTTGGAGAACCATATTTGGTTATAAGCACATGTTGCTTTAGAAGGGCTAGGAACAAGAGATTTGGATAGGTGACATCTTAACGATCCCTGGGACTATACTTTTTATACTATAATTAGCTTGTTTTATTCTGCTTGTCTTATCAGTAGTTGCTTAATTGAGGAAAATGAGCTAAAAATCTGTTTAAAGATTATAGAAACAAAATGGATGTACAGAGAGTAACAAGATATGGAGAATAATTATTACATCTTTATACTACTGTAAGAGTAGGAGACAGACCAATGAAAGGATCAAGATGTTGTACTGTAAAGTACAACATGTACTCTAAAGTACATCTGAATCGAGAAAGGGCTGAAAGAGTTTTTAAGATTTTTATGTGTTCCCAGATGACTAAGTTTATCAAGTAACTACCAAAGATTGTATGTCTCACGTTTTCTTAAAGACAAATCTTTTCTGGGATTGAAACTAGAGTCTCACTAATCTGATTTTAAATTTAAATTTTGTTTTTAAGCATAGGCTGATACATGACTTGTCTGTTGGGAAAAGGGGACTACTGTATATGTATTTTTTCAAGAGATGGCTTCCTTTTGGGTATTTTAATGCTGAGATCCAAAAAAATAATGAAACAAAAATCAATGATGTGTGCTTCATTGCTTTTTCACGTGTGAGAAAACTCTTTCAACAGTTCTTTCTACCCCAGGGGTACTATAGATTGCTTGTACTGTCAATACTTTTCTCTATTTCTTTTGTCCAGTATAATACACCTCCTTGTCCCTTTTTTTGAGTGTGGTGGTAGAATTTCACCCACCATTTAAAATGTAGATGATGCATTGTTTGGAAAAGTTGGTTTTGAAAAAAAAGTAGTTTAAATCTAAGTGAATTATCACCTAGGTTGTGTGTGTACCTAGACCAGCAACCAGATACTGTGGGAAAGCTACAAACCACTTTGGAAAGTGGTAGAAAAAGAAAGATTCTGCTGTATATTTTATTTTTCTGTGCAATAAGGGCAAGGATTCTTAATAATTTATCTTTTGTATTTTCCAAATTTGGGGTTTATTCCATTCTGTATCATGGATGCCAAAAGCAATGTATGTAATGTATTAGAGATACTTTAAAAATAGTTTCTCATTAGCTATCACCTTATTTTTATTTCCTAGATGAACAGAAGTGTTTGTTTTACTTGCATAATACATTATGAAAAATGTTTAATGGCTTTTCAGAGGAATAATCCCATATTTTTGTAGAATTAGTTCCAGTTCACCAGGACAGAACATCAGACCTAAAAATAATGTAGAATTTTAAACTCAGTGGCCACAAAACCTGTGTATTAGTATCAGAGATTTTTGCTTTAATATGCAAGTCATTAATCTTAACTCCAAATTTAGAGAATCAACATTATCTGAAGATGAGACCCAAAACTAAGCCTTTGATACATCCTCTTAACTACTTCAGATTCTTACAAAAAAATAAAAACCTTTCTTATGAACCAAAGAAAAAGAATGGAAAAAGAACATTTCTAGGCCTAGCTGATGCACACCTGTAATCCAGCACTAGGGAGACTGAGGCAGGAGACTTGCTGGGAGTTCAAGGCCAGCCTGAGCTACATACATAGTAATACCCTATCTTAAAAGACCAAAAGAGGACCAGCCTTATAGTTCAGTGAGCTAAAGCACCTGCTTAGGCAGAAGACAGCAGCCGGGTTTGACCCCTGTGCCATGCCAGCCCTGCCCCCAGGACCCGCTGAGATGGCAGTTGAGACTAGGCATGGTGGCACATTCCTGTAATCCCGGTGCTCGGGAGGCTGTAAATAGGAGGATCACTAGAGTCTAGTCTACATAGTGAAACCCTGTAGACCTTGCCCTAAATACGGAAAGAAAAAAAAAAAAAAAAAAAAAACATTGTTCTGGCTCTTAAAATGAACTTCTTTGATCCTTATTGACATGTTTCTTACTAAGATTGTTTGATTTTCCAGCTGAGATTAGAAGTGGTTTATTTCTAAAAACCATATAGGGAATTTAGGCAAGTACCACAGTGGTGCGAGGTGTGATATGTGGAAAGAGATCAGAAGACTAAAAGATGAACTCCTTTAAAAACTTCAAAATTAGGGCCAGTGAGAACCTGCTTAGGCAAGCACAGGGACCAGGGTTCAATCCCAGAACCACATTCTGTGCCGGCCCTGCCCCTGGTGTGCTGAGCTGGCCACTGCGTCTGGGCATGATGCGTACACCTGAAATCCCAGCACTGGGGAGGCTAAAAACAGGAGGATCACTTTGAGATCCTGTACCAAATGCATTCTAAAAAAATAAAGAATATAAAAAGATTCCATGTGTGAATGAGATCATGTGATCTTATGTTTCTTGTTTATTTCACTGCACATTTCAAGGGTGTCCAACCTGTGACCCTCAGGCTACTTCTTCTCGTTCTCTGTCTCTGTCTCTCACGTTATAATAAAAATTTTAAAAGGTATTTGTTACTTACATACATTTACTGTGTTATATATTTTATGTGTCCTGAGGCAATTCCTCTTTATTGAGCATGGCCTAGGCAAGCAAAAGATTGGACTCACTTATAAGATCTTCCAGATTCATCTGTGCTGTTGCACACAATAAATTTAATTCTCCTTTAAGGTTAATAGTATTCCATTGTGCATATTTACCATATTTTCTTTATCCATTCATTCATGGTGGACATTTAGGTCAATTCCTATCTTCTGAATAGTGTTGCAATAAACATGGGGATACTTATTTCTTCAACATACTGATTTTATTTTCTTTAGCTATAAAGTAGTAGAATGGCTGAATCACAGATTTTCTTCATAATGATTAAGAACAGGTTGATTTTTGTTTTGTTTTGTTATAACATGGGTTGTGCAATAAATTTTAAAATGCAATTCTCATAACTACCTAAAAAGTTAGCTAAGTGTATTACAGGTGACTCTAAGTAGGTATACTTTGTCAGTTGTGAAATCACCACTCAGGCAAGGGGTTTTAAAAGTAACAGTGGCCGGGGATATATAGCTCAGTGGCAGAAAGCTTGCCTGGTAAGCGCAAGGTCCTGAGTTCAACTTCCAGTACCAAAAGCATAAAAGTTATAGTGGTTGTTTGATGACTTAGAACAGGTATAATTATTGCCTCAAAGCACTTAGGGACCAGTGTCCTTCAGCAGGCAGTGCAGTGCTGTCCTGCTTGCAGATGTGTAGGACTGTGATGTGCCCCCTACAGATGTGCTCTTCATTATAAACACAGTTGTTTCAAAGAGAAGAGTGAAAGATGGATGAGGTAATTGAGCCTAATCCCAAGGAATTGGGAGAGAAGTTCTGCTCTGTTCTTACAGCAAGTACCTGTGACCATGACAGTTCATGCAAGTGGATAGAAACTGAGGCAGAAGTAGCAGCCACCACAGGCTCCCTGCCACCTTTCTCCCCTGCCACAGCCAGCTTAGCACAGCCAAAGAATTTCCCACTCATAGATTTTGTATTAAATTTTTAATTTTGTTTATTTAGTAAATATTTATAAATGGATATAAAGATCTATTTTTTATTTTGTTTACTTATTTGATGAAATCAAGATTACCTGGACAGAAAACACATTTGTATCACTGAAACTATGACCCTACTTCTCTAGAAGTCAAGTCATAACCTGACACTCCAGTGTACCTTTTTGACAAATTTTTAATGAAAGGGTTCTATACAAATTCTCTCATGTCAAACACTTGATTTGGATTTCACTTCTCTGAACAGATGCACTTTGCCAATATTTTTAAGGGGAGGAAAACTACTGGCAACAGTAAAGTATCTGTCTAGTCTGGTGACATTCACTGCTAAAACCTGGCCTATGTTGTGGTTTGTGTCTAGTCCCCCCTCCCCGCCCCCCCCCCCACAAAGCCTCATGCAGTCATGGGGTGACTTTTGGAGTTTGTGGTTGATTACTATGGGTGTGGATGCTGCACCTGCCCTGGACAGGTAATTTGCATTACAATGTAAGGAGGGGAGAGAGGCTAGCCAGCTGCTTGAGCTGCTGCCAGTCCCTTTGCTCTTTGCCCTTTGCTGCCACCATGAGCTGGTGCTTTCTGCCATACCAGCTGAGTATGACTGAAACCTCCACTGATTGTGAGCTAAATAAACCTTTCCTTCCTTCATTTTGGATGTTGGGTATTTTGTCCCAGCAGTGAGACAAGAGTAACTGAGACAGCCTACTACTCTTGACTTTAATAATATAGTAAAAAGATAGCTAGAATCAGAGAACAGGGTTTGGATCCCAGCTCTGCCATTTCCTAGCTGTGTAATCAAGTTTCTTCACTTACAAAATAGTAATAGTAATGTGTATCGTGAAAGTTGTGTAAAAATAAGTGAAATAAGGAATAAAGTACAAAAACACAATTTGCAATAAATAATAGGAGTTAAGGCTGGGGAGATAGCTCTGCAGTCTAAGGGCCTGGCTGGCAAGTGCAAGGACCTGGGTTCGATCCCCAGCACCACATACTGTGCAGGTTCCGGGTGTGACAGGCACTGAGACCAGGCATTGTGGCGCATGCCTATAATCCCAACACTGGGGAGGCTGAGACAGGAGGATCACTACAAGTCTGAGCTGTGTAGTGAGATCCTTTACCAAATAAACAATTTTAATGATGGGATTAATAGGCACATGCCCCATTGTGTCTTGCTGATATGGCATGAGACTTCACTAGATAGGAAAGCACTGCCTTGCCATACATTTATTTATTCAGCATAAGTATAGCAAAAGAGATCTGTTTATCCTTTAATAGTTATATTATTTGTTGACACTTTTTAATATAATGAGTTTGTTCTGCTTTTAATTTTATTTATGAACAGCATTTGATTAGATACTAGTGAACACACAGAAACAAGACAAATTCATTTCTAGAACAAGACAAATTCATTTCTAGAAAAGTGCTTCTTTAAAAATATAATATGAACCCTGCTTTATACAATGAGAAACTCAGATCGCAGCCCAGGATTTTTTTAAAAATCACTTTTCCATTGATTATAAATCTGAGTTTGGTAGTGTAAGATAATAACTCACCATGAAAAGTAAAAGTAGAGAGTCTACATTCTTTTAAAGAGTAAAAACTTTATTATTTCCATTTATTTTGAATGCACCAATAACTACTCACCCTGAAGCACACAGAGTTAGACAAAATTATAGTTATTTATACTGTTTCAGTCTACTAAAAATGAGAGATAAATTTTCATGTTTTTTCAGGGTATGAAAATCAGTGCCAGTCAGCTAGATCTCATTACACTTTTTATGCTATAATTTTATGACTATGTACTACTATTTAAAGTAGTAAGCCAAAGAGATTTTTGTCATCTCTTAAATTAAGAACTGTCTTACCTCTTATAGCTTTCGAGTGAATTTATTACATAATTTTAAAGGGAACAGTTTTTGAAAACCTAAGAAAATGCTTAAATCTTTGAGAAAAAGTGAATTCCTCTTTATTTCTTTTAATGAGGCAATTATTACAACTATTCTAAGAGGTAATAATGCAAGGAAGTCTTTTTTTCCTGTTATGAAACTAAGAGTATATTTACTATGAAACAGTAAAATAATTATTGCCATCCATGAGGTAATACTATAATTTTCCTTTTTTCTGAACATGAACAGATTTTTTTCAAAGATGATGTCATACTTCATAGTTTGTTTTGGTTTTTTGAGACAGTGTTTCATTGTAGTTCAGGTTGGTCTTAAACTCACTATGTACCTCAGGCTGGCCTTGAACTCATGGCACTCTTCCTGCTTCAAGTCTCCTGAGTGCTGGGATTACAGTTACGCCATTGCACATGACTTATATATCATATTTTGTCATCTTCCATTCCCAATAACTATATATTGAAGATTTTGACTTTATCACATATTCTTTCTTATTTATTTATTTATTTTTGTCTTTTTCTTAGTAGGACTAGAGAGAGCCCAAGACCTTGAGCCACCCCTTGAACTACAGTTGTTCTTGCAGGATCTCTTAACACATGCATTGGGGTAGTGCAGCATACCTGGAGGAGATCTATTCTACTTAACTAGTGCCCTGGAATTGGCAATTTAGGCAATTTCTAAGTTGTTTTTGTTTTAAATAAAGCATAGTAAACATCCTTAATTCATGTTTGTTGGATGAGACTCTAGAATTACTGTTAACATTCATACTGCCAAATTATTCTCTTTTAGAGAATATTAGAAAGATAATACTAATATGAAATCTCAGCTAGTCTATTTCTTTGCAAACATAAGTGTGCTCTTTTAATATTAACCATATCTAGAGCAAAAAAATCTTTAATTTGCATGCATTTAATCATTAATGAACTTGAATTTTTCTTTCCTAGCTGCTGATTAAAATCTCTGATTTATAGTATGTAGTATTTCTCTGGTGAATTCCCTAATTACAGCTTTGTCCATTTTCTTTTTCTTTCCTTTGTGGTTTTCTTTTTTGTTTTTGTATTTTTGTGTTTAAGTCTCAATTTTGTTTTTATCCATTTGTTTCTTGTCCTTCAGTTTCTTCTACTTATTATCTCAAGGTAAAAATAAACATAAGAGGAAAATCTGTCTTGTCATAAAATATTAAAATATGATATTCTTATGAAATATTAGCTTACATTGTGAATATTCTACAGAGAACACATAGTTTGCAAGTGTGTTACTCTGAAGAGTAAATTGCCTTAGGGTAAATTCAAACAGAATATAATCTATGAATGCATGAAAATATCACAGAGAAAAGCATTAATCTGTCCAACTATTATAAGTTAATGATAAAAAAGGAAAAAAATCATTTTGGTGTTTTATTTGGATTACTCTATAAATGAAGTTCTAGACTAGTCTCAGAATTGGGTAATTTCTTTTTATTAATATACCTTTAGGGATCATCTCCAGCTGATCACAAATCTAAGTTCACATGATTTCAGAAAATAAACTTTACTGTATTTTCAGGATTTGGGCTTAAGTACTGGATGGCAGATGTAGTTGTTTGACTATGGTGTTAAACAAACTAACTAAAGGGAAGAGGAAGGGAATGAAAGACCATTTCCTTACCAAGCAATCACACAGTTTATTGTCTAGGAAATAAAAAAGAAGATAGAAAGGAACAGAAAGAAAGGAAGGAAGAAAGAAAAGAGCCAGTTTTGTATACTGTCGGGCCCACAGATGCTCCTCTTGGCAACCTTACAGTACTAGTGGGACTGGGGTCTTTGCAGACGTAGTATGTGAGGCTTCTTTGTTGGAGACAAAGTTTTGCCTGTGGTGGGAATTGCTGCAGTGATGGGAAAGTATCGTAATGTATTGTTGGATTACTGTGATTTTCAATAGAGACAGTACATTAAAGTAGCTTTGTGGGCAATGGATTGTTTCAGCCAAGCCTGGCTAATAACACACACTCATGTTTAGAAACTATTTAAAAGGTAGAGCTGGCATAGTTTTGTGGTCATGGAGCCTGTCCCAAACTTGGGCATCAGAATTACTTTGTAAGCACTAGTTTTAACAACCAATTTATTTAATGTAATTCAAGAGAAGAGTTTGTGACTGTAAAGTGAGAACTGTAACCATTTCTTAAATGGAATTATATCTTTTTTCATAATTGTTAAACTAGTTTTTTTCAGTCATTATAGAAATATCTTTAATTGGGTTGTTTCTTAATCCACTTGATTATTCAAGATGAGGTCTTGTTGCAAAATATAAGTGCTTGATTTGCATGGCTTTTTTTACATTTTCATAGTTTATGTGTATGTGGAATGTTGTTTAAATATAAATAATGTATTGTGAAGTATTTAAAACATATGTGTAAATATAGTCACTAGAGAGCAAAGGTAAGTGTTAATTGGCTCACAGTATTGTTGGTCTTTGTGTTTCATACCATTTACTTGAAGTAGAACAATTAGCTTGCTATACTGGATGTTAACCTTCATGTTAACTGCATTTCAAGTTTAAAATGTAAGCTTTAAGGATTGTTAATTAAATGTTTTTAGTTGACCTCTTTGTGCTTTGAATGAATTTTTATGGTCTTTTAATTGATTACATAAAATTTAAAGAGGAAGGGAAAGGAGGCTGTAAAAAGTAGTAGTAACTGAAGTCTTTAAGATCTCCCCTGATTAGATAGGGTTGTTGGATTAGAGAGCAAACTAACATATTCATGAAAGTTCAGACCTTGTAAGAACCATAGATATCTAGTCAACCTTCTTTTTTGACAGAAAAAAAAATGAAACCCAGAAAAATGAACCACTAATAGCCTAGTTAGGAGCTGAAACCAGATTATAAGGCTTCTAATTCTTTAATTTCATAAAATCGTAGCATCATTTACTGAGCTCCCTCTCTGTTGAAGAGTTCACCAGATATTTAACAAAAATACCTACGTTCTAGTTAGTAAAAAAGGGATGTACTCATTAAAAGTTGTTGATAACAAAAGATTTAAATAGTAGGTCAAGACAATAAGGGGAGCTGTTTCTCAGAGCATTACGTCTTTAGTGGCTAAATGAACTGTGAAAACAAAAATTATTCTTGAAACAGGCTAAATATCTTCAGGCTAGGTTAGTTGGAAGACTTTTCACAGAGGTTGAATTGTGAGGTGGGTTTGGGTTTTCTTGTCTGCTGCACTGGGGACTACTGTTGAGTCTGTAAAATTAAACATAAGTTTCATCCCTTTTTTAAATCTCTTTTTAGAGTTTCCTGAAATTTCTTCTCTAATAGAATTCTTTAAATTTACATCTACCTCTAATATAATATGCTACAGTTGTTATAGTTCTAATTTCCCTGTTAGTGTCTAAACTCTTTAAAATCAAGGAGTTATTCTTCACATTCTAAGTATCTACTGGGCATATAATGAGTGACTGATAATTCAAGGCCAGGGCCAGGTATGGCAGCATATATACTTGTGATTCCAGCATTCCAGAAATGGAAGCAAGGGAATTTTAAGTTTGAGACCAGCCTGGGCTCTATAGACCTAGTAGAAAGACAAAATAGAAAAGAAGAGAGAAGAGGGGAGGGGAGGGGAAGAAAGAGGAAGGAGGGGGGGAGGAATGTGGGGAGAGAAAAAGAAAGGAAAAGGAAGAGGAAGAAAGGGAGTGTGTACACATATACATTTAAAAATTCATGAAACAATGGAGCACCATTACTACATGAATTGTACTCTCTGCTATATTCACATGTTGAATTTGTAGTCCCAAATATGACTGTATTTGCAAGTAAAACCTGATGTAGTAAGGCTAAATGAGGTCATGGGGGGGGCCCTAATCAGTGGGATTGGTGATGTCCTTATGAAAGGAGGTAGAAACCTGAAGGAACTGTCTCCACCAGGGCTCATGTTCCCTCCCACTCTTCTCAGCTACCTGGTCCTGCCATCAGCAGAAAGGTCCCTGAAGGTCTAGAATCACATTTCCTCAAAAGTATAGCCATTATTGTTTAATGGAAATCTTTAGATAATTGATACAAAAAAATTAAGTTAAACTCAATCAATACAAAAATCTTTGAAAATTTCCTTGCTAACTGTTTATTCCCTACAAGAGTCAACCCTCCTCCAATTCAATTTGCAAGCTCCAGTCGGCCATAATAGCCAGGCCTCTTAATCAGGACAGAAAGTAGGTGGCTCTGCCTGACATACATCCCTGTGAAGTCAGGGCCTGTCTGGACTGGGGTCTTATCAACAATGTACTCGGTCTTTTAGATGCTAGTCTCACACAGAGGCCCCGCAGATCTAAGAGGTAGGAGCTTTGGTGACTCCATTTCACAATAACAGTGAAGGAAATATATGCCTTGCCAGATGATGTATGTACAAACTTAGAGTTATTCATGTTAAAAGTGCACATCTATCCTGGTTTTAGTTATTTCTGACCAGTAAGTCAGTCAGTGGCTTTGTCTATTAAAAAAACATAATACATGCTGTCTGGGCAACATTCCGCTGTTCTTAAACTCATCTTTTCTTGATGAGTTAAAAAGCTCCAGGATTTTGAAATCTTGTTTTGTTTTGTTTTGTACCAGGGATTGAACTCAGGACCTTGCACTTACTAGACAAGAGCTTTTGCCTCTGAGCTATCTCCCCAGCCCCTTGAACTCTTTTTCTATTTCGTAAGAACTAATTTAGGAAGCCTATTTGTATGGGGGGCAGTGCTAGATAGAGACATCCTCTGTAAAACAGCAGTTGAGAGGAGAAGTGAATGCTGGTCAAAGTTGAGATTTTCTACTAATTCTTTCTTGGTAGCAATAAAGAAGTTTAAGTCACTGTTCTATCTAGTTTTTCTTTAAGGCATAAAATTTTGTTCAGAGATATTTGTTTTAATCAAAATAATATACTTTTAAAATTTATCATTTACTATTACTCGTTTGCAGTAGTCTTTTTTGCATTAATTAATTTTATTAGTACTTGCTATACATAATGATCACCTTCACGATAGGGAGTTTGTACTTGTGCATATTATATCTTGATCTTTTTTTTTGCCTCATTTCTTTCCACTCCCTTCAACCCCTCTTCACCTCCTTATTTACAGAAGCTTTATTTCCATGTTTTCCTTCTATTTTATATTTTTCACACCCTTCTTTCCTTTTTTTTTTTTTNTGTTGAGTTTTTATTTATTGAAGAATCGACTCTTCAATTCATTGATTCTTTTTTTGTTTTAGTTCATAGATTCTTTGTATTTTTTAAAAAGTCTCAATTTCATTGATTTCTGTGCTGATCTTTTAAATTTCCTTCCTTGTACTAACTTTGAGTATAAATAAGTTGTTTTGGTTTTCTAGGACTTTGAGGTACATCATTAGGTTATTTGCTTGGGTTTGTTCTTTTTTTTTTTTTTTTCTTTTCCTGATGTGAGCATTCACAAATATAAACTGAGCTCTTAGAATTGCTTTCATTATGTCCATAAGTTCTGGTATATTGTCCTGGAGTTGTTTAGTTATACAACTGTTTTACTTAACCTTTTTCGCCTCTTCTGAACAGTTTTGGCTTCAAGTCAACTTTGTATAAAAATAGATAGCTACCCCTGCTGTTTTCAGGTACTCATTGATTGCATGGAATATTGTTTTCTATTCTTTAAGTTTTAGTCTGTGAATTTTATTTTGGGTTAAATGTGTTTCTTATATACTGAATGCTGTTGGATTTTGTTTCTTTATTCTGCCAGTTTTCTTTCTTTCCTTATCTCTCTCTTGCTCGCTCCCTCCTTCCCTCCCTCCCTTCCTTTTTTTTTTTTTTTNATTTTAGGGGATACAAAATACAGGGTGTTCAGAGTCTCACTAATGGACTTGTAGTGATCCATCTGATTATAGCCTCCCAAGAGCTGGGATTACAGGCGTGTGCCATCATGCCCAGTCTCAATTGCCATCTCAGTATGCCCTTGGGGCAGGGCTGGCACAACAGGCCTGGGGATTGAACCCTCAGCCCCTGTGCCTGCTTAGAGGTGCTTTAATCCGCAGAGCTGTTTTGCCAGCCCCAGTTTTCTTTTGATTAAGGGATTGAACTACTCACGTTGAGAGATACTATTGATAGGTATTGAGTTATTTTCATGTTTTGTTTTTGTATTGCTGTTTTCCTTTCTTCCCCTTCTACTTAACTTTTCACTGTACTTGGTGTATTCATTCTATTAGACCTTTTTGTCACTATTAGCTTTATTGTCTCTTTCTAGGTTATCCTTTAGCCATGACACTGAAATAGGTTAATTCCAGAGTGGATAAGCATGTTGTTTTTAGGTTCTGAATATGAGTGAATCATATCCCACAGATTGGACATTGGAAAAGTCTGGGCATTTGGACTTGGTCCTTCTGTGCAACTGCTAGAAGATGCAATATAGAGTTCATAGGGATACTGAACATTTTCCTGTCAGTCATCACTAGCTGTGTATTAGTGTTAGAAGTGCTTTGAAGTTTAGGTAACTCCTGGGCACACCCTTTATCTGTGGCCCCTGGCAACACTGCAGCAGTAAAAGCAAATGCTCTGGAGTTAGCAGCCCTGTCCCGGCCATAGCCTGCAGTTGGACCGTGGTGGCACATCTCACCTCTAATATATCTTTTGGAACTTTACTATTTGAATGTTGTTTTCTGGTTAATAAAAGAGCTAAAATAATTTTATTATCTTAATAAAGTTGCTTCAATCTCCTACTATCAAAACAAATGAAAGCAAACTCAAAAAGCCTTTATAATTTTAAGTCATAAATACATACTTTTTTATTCAGAGAGTCAGAAGTGTGTGATATTTTTGCAGAATTTTACTTCAAAGATGTTTGATTGTTGACAGTATTTTATACCATTACATTTTAGATCAAAATCACCCTAGAGAAGCCAGTAGATGCCCAGAAATTATTTCTCTGTTCATATGAGAAGCAAAAAAATCAGCTTGCTGAGTATAAGCACTTTGGTCACTGTGTAGTCACATCTGTTTGGTAGGAGTGACCTAGAGATCAGAGAATACTGGCGCTGTGTTGAGGAACACATTGTTAACGCTTAGGCCTGCAAGTTTTAAAATAAATGAATGCAACTTTGAAATTGGAAGCCAAGTTGCGAAGTACTTGGGACAGGTGGTAAAGTATAGATTTGTCTAATGACCTAAGACCACCAATTTGCAAACCAGCTTGCAGAGTTTTTGCACACTTCAGAGAGAGAGAGAGAGGAGGAGAGAACGAACAGTGTAGTACAGTGCAACTGAGTAGAAGTTTGAAAGTGTTACACCTGGGCATGATGGTGTGTGCCTATAATCCCAGCATTCAGCAGGCTGAGGCAGGAGGATCACCTTGAGTTTGAGGCCATCCTGAATTACATAGTGAGACTCTGCCTTCCTCTATAAAAAAGAAAGTGTTACAAACATGAATGTAGCATAGGTTAGAAAAAGGTCCATTTGATTCTTCATGTCTCTTTTTATGGAAAACGAAGATTTTTATTTTGATATGTATATTTATCATGTAATATTAAAATCAAGTTGCATATATTTATCTCATATTTGTCATTAATGTATGAATTTTAAAAACTTCTAAAAGGCATTCTTCTAGGTTTTAAAAATATGCATTGAAGTATTGTGCATAGCCACCTTACTGTGCAATAACAGGACACTAAAACTTCCTAATCCTATTAATATAGTTCTCATTGATCAACCATTCCTCATCTCTCCTCACCCTAAACTTCTCCAGCCTCTTACCATTATTCCACTTACAACTTCTAAGTCAGGGATGCTGAGCTCTTTAGAGCTTGCAGTGATAACAAACCGCTGGCTGCAGCACATGTGTCATAAGTTGGCCACCACTGTTCTAAGAGATCAAAATTTTATGTCACATGCAGGTTAGATCACTCACTTGTTTTCTGTGTCTGGCTTGTTCCATTTAATGTAATGATTTCCAGTTCTGTCTAGTATACACATGATGGAATTCAATTCTTTCTGTAGCTGAGTAGTACTCCATGGTGTGTATGTCTCACAGTCTGTCTAGTCATCAGTTGATGGACATAAAGGTTCTTTCCATGCCTTGGTTATTATGAGTAGTTGTGCAGTTTTAGTATTAAAGACGTTCAAATTCAGGCTGGTTTAAGATGTGTTTGGTGGTGC
>NDGM011248165.1:414-15791 GCA_002564305.1 Octomys mimax
TTTGCGGAACTGGGGATTGAACTCAGGCCCTTGCGCTTGCCAGGGAAGCGCTTATCCTACTGAATTCCTATTCTTCCAGTTGTTCATGCCAGAAAACTTGGGGTCACCCTCACCCTCTTTCTGACATGCCCACCTCTGCCCATCAGGACAATCTCACTTGCTCTACCTATAGCACATACATTCAGAATGTGAGCTCATTTTGTCACCTTCGCTGCCACCTTCCTGCTGCGAGCCTTGCCACCTCTTACTTGGGCTATTGCAGCAGCTGCTTCACTGGTATCCCTGTTACCACATTTATTTTCCTTTTGTTACATATCATAAAACTTCCAGAATAATGTTTTTGAAACACAGGACAGACTGTTCTACAGTTCTTCTGCAAGCCCTGCAATACTCCGCCCTTTCCAATGGGAGTAAAAGCCCTACAAGGCATGCTCCTAGGGCCTCCCTCCCAGAACCCACTTCCTATTACTCTGCCCCTTGCTCTCCCTTCCAGCCACTATGGTCTCTCACACATCTGAGACGCTTCCCTCTCAGCACTTTGCATTGGCTCCTCTTTCCACTTAGCCCAGTGGTGGCAAACCTACAGCATTAGTGCTGCTGCAGGCTGTTCATATCAATGAAACCTATAACGGGTTTGCTCTCACTGACTTTGGCCATTTTCTCCTCCGATGACTCCCTTAATGCCACTACCAGGAAGGAAAGCACAAAATCCCACTTTTCAGGCCTCAGGGGTCCTGGGGACACCACCCCACTGCAGCAGAATGTACCAGTTAGGGAGTTTCTAAGTCTGATATTGTACCGCTTAATTTACCTTCACAAATAACTGCTGCATATCCACTCATGCAGATCTTGTTCTGTATCCAGGGAATCTGTGAAAGTCATCTTATGTCTCCTTCCACTACTCTAATCCAGGCTTTGACCCAAGGGGCGTTGTGTTGTCCAGAGAACCTGGCGTGTTCTGGGGCAAGGCCTGGAGAGATAACTGGGAAAGGGCCCACATTGGTGGTCCTATTCCCCCACCTGCCCTTGTTTCTGCCACTGCAAACTTCAAACAGTGCAGGAGAAAGGAGATTACTTTCTCCAAGAAGAACAAAGAGAGTAGGGCTTAAGCAGCTCAGCCTGAGTACCTTTCAGTTCACACCAATTATACGAGGTAGGAAAAAGAGAAAGAGTACTGTAGCTATTAAAGAGAACATCTGTGGTATCTCTGCTCGCATTCTTCAGGAATTGGGCGATGAGAAGCACCACTGTCTCCCATTTGCATGATACACGCTGCCAACGTGGACTGTGGCATCCTTGTGTTATCAGCTATTAAATAAAAAGCCTGTAGGCTTAAGAAACAACAAACTTAAAAGGTCCAAAAATTAGCAGAGCACTATGGTGGGTACATTTCCTGTCTCAAAATACAGCAACAATATGAAGATGCTGATCTCAGAGGGAAGCAGAGTTTAGAAACACAATCTGTCATTAGAGCTGATTCCAATACAGACATTATGGTTGGGGGTAAGATGGCCATCAGTGCCTGAGGCTCCCATACTCCTAGGCATTAGGCCAGTTCCTTCCATGGACTCCATCAGCCAGCCCGGCAGGCACTCCGAAACGATGCCAAGTTGCTGAAGCAGCAGAAAGTAGGAGGCCCAGCCACCTAACAATCCATACTAGAAAGGAATTAGTTTTCCGACCCACATGTTTTTGTTGCACTGGGCTAATTTCTGGGGACCAGTTCAAAGATACAGTCAGCTGGTGTTGCAAACTACTACCCCTCAAGCATTTCCTTTGGAATTCTCTTCCCTGTAGCTTCTTCAGAGGTCTCTTCACATTTTACAATATAAGATTTATCCCTAAAAAATTATCAGTTGTGGAAAAATATAGGCTGGGGAGATAGCTCAGTAGAATAAGCGCTTGCTTGGCAAGCACAGGGTCCTGAGTTCAATCCCCAGGCCCACAAAAAAGAAAAAAAATAAAGAAAAATATACCTTTATTTTAATAGCACATATCACAATTTGTAGTTATGTTTACTGATAAATCCTCCAAGTCTCTTTTTTCCTCTCCTTACCAGACTATACATTCCCAAATGGTAGGTATTACACTGACCTATTATAGTTATCTCAGTGACTAACCTAGTACCTGTCATATATATATATATGAATGGACAAGTAATGGAAGAGGGAGCTAGTGAGCATCTGATGCTCTCCATCCCTTAATTCTTGCCCTCAGCAGTAAGAGCAACAGAGCTGGTCTCTCAGAGTGGAGCTCAGCCCTGAGTGTCTTGGAAGCAAGCTCTGCCTCTTCTGTCTATGATGTGACTACACACAACTCCAGCTAGCCTTGAGTAGCAAGCCATGCCACTCTACCCCTTAGCCATGGCAAACAGGCCACTCAGGAGCAGCACCCTGACCAGAGTCCTCACTCAGCCTGTTCTTAGGCTGGCAATGATCTCTAACTTGAAAAGACTTTCTGTAAAAGCTTAGTCAGTCCACCCTTCTCAATTTTCTCTCTTGGATCTCTAAACAAATAAGCACAGCAATAAAATGGATACATGAACCACAATGCAAGGTACAGTTGGGGTAGATGGCATGCTGGGGTCACCAGTGCAACATTATAGAGTATCAAATTATAAACGACATACCTACACATAAGGGGACACTACTTGACTCTACAGATGGATCAATTCGAGGCCTTTGTAGGGAAATGGATACACTTTGAAAACATAATGTTAAGTGAAATAAATCAGACACAGGCTTACATACCACATGGCATCTCTCGCTTGAGTAACCCAGAGGGGAAATAAAGAACAAAATAAAAGATTGATAAAAGAAAACAAAGATAGATCTTTTGAAAATAAGGAGATAAAGAGGCCAAGGCAGGCAAGGAGCAGAGGAAGGAGAACATAAAAAGATTTAAGACGTGTCACATAGCTGTAGCAACTGTCCACAGTGAAAGTAATCCTTACATCACACATGCAATGTAAAAAATTAATAATGGTAATGAATATGGGCAAAGGGGATCTAGAGACATAGGTGGGGAAGTCGGTGGAAAGGGGAATAAAAAGAATCAAAATATGTTAAGTACATGTATCTACTCCCTGAGACAAATGGAAACACTATGTATTGAAAACATGTAATAATAAAACAAAAGTAAATAAAATTATAAAAGAGTGGTGGAATCAGAGGGCATGAAGGATGAAGCCATTGTATACAGCGAAGCTAAAAAGCCACAGAGGAGAGACAGAGATTTCCAGGGTTGCCCCAGCTCACGCTTCTAGCGCTGGCCCCTCAGTTTCTTGGATTTCCATGTGACTCATCTGATACTTCAAATATGCTATTTTCCCCAATCTTTACATAAACACACACACACACACACACACACACACACACACACACAACCACCTTTTAAGTTAAACTATAACAAGAGATGGTGCTGCAGAGAGCTCCAACCCACACATCTCGCTCTAAATCTCCCAATCCCAGGACAGACCAGCTTTGTCCAGGGTCTTCATCCATGTCACTGGAGCAAGGCATAGGGTAAATTGTTCCATATCCTTCAACAAAAAGTGGGAAAGCCTCCTTCTCTGCTTTTATAGACTCTGTTGTGATTTGAATTTTATCCACCTCCAAAAGAAGTCCTACACTCTGGTACCTGAAAATGTCACTAAGTTAAGATGAAGTCATTTGGTGCATCCCAATCGTTTAGGACATGGTATACCTAATAAATGGAGAAATTTAGGAACAGACTGAGCAGTTAAGAATGGCAGATATCAGCATGGGTCATCTGCATGCTGAGGCCTGCAGCAAGCTGCCAGAAACCAGGAAAGACACATCAGACAGACTGTTCCTTCCAGTTCTCAGAAGAAACCAGCAAATGCTCCCAAACACCACACACAGGTACAGAACAATAGCTGGAAACAAGTTAAAGAGCAAGGTTCTGCCTGTTAAAGGATCAAAATATGCCACCCCCAAACATACCTCTGGCAAAATGACTAGCTTGAGTGGCAGGTAAATGAGAAAAAACAGATGCCAAACAAGAATCCTTCATGGGTCTTCCCTTACCTGACCACAAGCAGACCCTTCTGAGAAATAAGGTCAGCCTTGGATTTCCTCTCCAAGGGAAGGCCATGGCCATCAACAGGACAGAAAGTTGGTCTCAAGATGAACCTACCCAAGTTCACCCTTATCTTCCACTCTTTGTCCTCATATACTTAGATTGCCACTGTTTGCAGCCCTTGGTGCCTAGAATCCTTTTTCCATGTCCTTTGTTACATCTCTAAAAACTTCACTGTTCCTTTGCTAGGATATTGTATAAACCCAAGTTCAAACATAATTCACCTCTGGATACTCTCATGATGTACAAGTGAAGGAACTGCTGTTAGTTTTCCTCTTGTTACGACGCCTTTTGTTAGTCCAATCTGTAGGTCTCCACTACTCACCTATGGGAACCTAAGAAGAGTACAGAGGTTTTGGTCCCTATGAGCAACTGAGGCCTCACACAAATTTGTGTGGTAGGTTCAGTTTTAGGGCAAACAAACCTTTTAACTTAACCCTGCTGTGAAATCCTCTTTTATTGACCCTAAACACCATGCCAGAAGCCACAGATCAGCGATTCTAGATTTAATTTTGTCTCCCTAAAAATGCATAGTGCCCTAATATCTCCCTAATCCCTTGTGCCCTAGAATATAATAATATTTACAGACAAGTGTTTAAATTAAAATGAGGGCATTATGGTGGGGTCCTAATTCAGAATGAGGAGCACTCTTATAGAGAAGATGAAGAGACATCAAAGACACAGGTGCACAAGGGGACAACCATGTGGCAAGGCAGTAAACAACATCTGTAAACCAAGGAGAGGCCACAGGAGAAACCAACCTGGATGAAACTTTGGTCTTAGATTTTCAGTCTTCAGACTGTGGGAAAAATAAACTTCTGGTATGTGAGATACCAGGTCCGTGGTATTCTGTTGTGTCAGTCCTAGGAAATGAATGTGTCATCCTCAGTCTCCTGCTTTCCCTCCTTCTTTAGAACAAAGATCCTACTCCTAAGCCAGACACACAGCTGCCTCTACAACAGAATGAATTTCCCAGCTGTCCTTGCAGGTAGGTTTGGTCACATAGGGTTTAGCCATGGGCTGCAGAAATGCCAAGCAGATCCTCAGCTCAGTGTCCTTAAAGGGAAGGACCATACCATCCTTGTTCTTCCTTTCATCCTCCTGCAGTCTGGAAAGAGACCAGATAGTGAAGCCTAAGCCCCCAGGTTGGCTGAGGGGCAGACACCACGCACCAAGGAAACACTCAGGAGATAGAATGACGCTGTCCTACCATCTTCATGGCCTGGGCTTTCTATGTGAGAGAAAACATGAACTTGTAGCTTCAATGTGGAGGGCTTTTTCCACTCATATTTATCCTTTAACTGGTACTGTAATTTTCTCTTTTATGCCCCCCCCTTTCTTTTCTGGCCTTCCCTCTCTCCTTCCAGGAAGAAAGGCTTCTCTGCTCAGAATCTCAGGCAGAGAGGATTAAGGTAGTGACATTAATTGGAAGTGGCCTTCTTCAGATGGACTAGTCAGGCAGTCAGGAGACAGATACAATTGTTACCCACTTCCTTGTAGTCTGTATTCAGTCCCCACGTCTCCGCCCAGTTAATTGCATTAGCTTCTTACCCGTGATTTTTCTGCTCAAAACTCCAAACGCACAGAAGGACATCCAAGCTCAGCGTGGCAGGCGAAACTCTTTAAAACTAGCCGTAATTGGCCTCTCCTATTTTCTTTTTCTCGACAAACATTTTCTAAAGTCAAATCAACTGTTTGATTCATATGCTACACACATCCCATTTTTCTGCCTTTACCCATGCATTCCCCTTCCAAGATGCCCTCCTGGCACAGCACTGAAGGCCTGCAGTCTGACCACTAGGAAATGTAAGGGTCAGCTTCGCTACCTTCAGGCCAAGGGAGCTCTGGGCCGGGGTCTCCTCATCTGTACACTTAGACTCATAATGAACCACCTTAGGTGGACCTTATGAAGTCAGACTAGGGTCCTGCTTAGGGATACAAGCCTCAGAACCCTACAGCCTGAAAAAGCATGGCTATTCCGCACTTATCACTGGACATCACTCTCTCTTGGTTCTGCAATTAGTGTACTAGGTTAGTGCCTTGACTTCAGCCAGCTATTCTCACAGCTGCTGACTGAACCAGGGACACTACTAAGTGCCTTACATGCATCACCCTGCTCAGTCCTCACAACAAGCTTACCAGACCTACGTTGCTGCTGCTGCTGCTGCTATTATTATTATTCCCTTATTTCACAGAGGAAGAAAAGTGCACAGTTGAGTTCGTTTCTGACTTCATGACCCAAGCTTCTAACCTCACATGTAACCACTCAAGGCACGGTCTGTTCCTTTTCTTGTTCTGTAGGCACACACCTCATCTATCTACCCTACTTCTATCCCAGATCTTCTCTGAAACTCTGAGCAATATGTCAAGGTTGCAGCGGAAAAGAAAAACCCTGGGGAGAAATTGACACAAGGATCCCCCTGGCTGCCCATCAGACAGCAAGATAACTAACAAAGCACATGACTCCAGATGATGCCATGACCCCCTGTAAAGTCCCCTCACAGCAGCAGATACCGGCAGCCCTTGTCAGTGAGACCACAGGAAGGACAGCTTAAACGCCACCTGTTCTGAAGAGGAAACCAAGAGAGCCAGCAGGCAGAGGCATACCTCATGAAGTTCTAGCTCTTTCTCCTCGTGCAGGGTGCAGGTCCCCATCTCAATCACCTCTAAAGATTTTCACTAAGAATGCATTGCAATAGATAAGTACTAATGCCTGGACTTAAAGGGGGTAATCTGAGCACAGATCAGTCTGCAATAATGATGGTGTCAGAGATAGAACCCACATCCTCACTCTCACGCCCACTACTGTTTTGTTCGGTTTATTCTTGGATGGTCCCAGTCCCCCCATGTCACCATGACCTAAGCCTTGCCTTCTCTTCATCCACCCAGATCCCACAGAGGAAGACTGGAGATGACAGCACTACTTCTGATATCTTCCTGCAGGGAGAAGAGATTGCTTAGGTGTGCAGGCGTCTCTCAGTGCTTTTCGGCTCCCTGGAGTCACAGGCATTCTAAGCCCCACATTTTTTGTTTTGGGATTTTTTTTTTTTAAGACAAGATCTTTCCATATAGTTCAGGCTGGTTTTGCATTTTCTATGTACCCCACACTGGCTTCAATTTATTTATAAAAAAAACCTTTTATTTGTTTGCTTGTTTATTTGTTTATTTGGTACAAGGTCTCGCTACACAGCTCAGACTCGTAGTGATCCTCCTGTCTCAGCCTCCCCAGTGCTGGGAATACAGGCTTCTGCCACCATGCAAAGTTTCAATGGGCAGCTCAGTGTACCTGGGGTTTTGGGGCTGCACAGCATGCATTACCGGGTATCGAACCCAGGTCCTTACACTTGCCAGGTGGGTGCTTAGACCTCCAACCTATCTCCCTAGCCCCAAACTGGCTTCAATAAGCCCCACATCTTCATAAACAGGCAATAAAAATAGCAGTTCTGCCTTCAAATCAAGAAGGCTCTGGAGCTAATAGAATCCCTATCCACATCCACGCAGTCAGGCTAATGTCTGCTGGGGGGAGGCGACAGCCATACTCACCCTGTAGCCCCATCACATTCTGTGACACTGGACCCTCTACTAGGACCAAGGGGGACAAAGTTTTAAAAGATAACAATAATAATAATAACACTAAGAATTCCTTTGAGCCAAGGAGATAGCTAAGCATACTAAGCTCCTGCTCAGGCAAGTGCAGGGACCAGAGTTCAATCCCCAGCACCACATGCCACACTAGCCCTGACCCAGGGTGCACTGAGCTGGCCACCAAGACTGGGCGTGGTGGTGTACCCTGTAATGCCAGCACTGGGGAGGCTGAAAACAGGAGGAAGACTACAAGTCCACGCTGTGTAATGAGACCCTGTACCAAATACATTTTAAAAAATTAAGAATTCCTTTATATAGTCATCATTCTAAGCATGTTTTGCACATAAACTCATTTAGCTTATCTCACACCTGTGGGAAGCAAATGCTCATATTAGTCCTGTTATACAGACAGGGTCCCCTGACTGGGGAGATAGCTCAGTAGAATAAGCATTTGCCTGGCAAGCATAGGGTCCTGAGTTCAATCCTGGCTGTTATACAGACAGGGAAACTGGGGCCTGGAGAAGGTAACTTGCCTGATGTCACAGACCTGGAAAGTGTTGGAAACTGGAATCCAAAACAACAGTCTGGAACTATAGCCCATGACTTCACGTCACAGCGAGAGGCCATACAGAAGCAGACTGTGGCCCTCAGAGGGACACCAAGGTGGCTGTCCCATGCATTCTGGCTCCCTTGTTGTCTTTTGTCTGCTTCCTGGCACCTTCGCTCTTTTGTTTACCCAGTCCCCCTAACACTGGCCCAGAGATCTCTTCCTGCCATCTCCTCCTCAGAAGCCTTCTATGGGTGGGTCCCTGCTGCCTGACTAGAAAAGGCCCCAACTCCTGAGCCTGGCATTCACAACCCTCCAAACACAGTTTCAGTTTCCTCTGAGCTGAATCACTGCCTTCATCGCACCTCTTTCTCCAGGCAAAAGGTGTTGCCAGCAGTTCCTTCCTTCCTGTGTTCTTCACACACACTTCCATGTCCTGTGCCACACTCGTCCCTCCAGGTCTGTGGACTGCCCCATTCTAAAGCCGCCCTGCTCCCTGGGGTATTTAGCCTGACATCCACCAGCTGGGCGGGCCACAGTAAGAGAAGCTTTAATGTTAAGATCTTCATGGAGTGTGACTCAAGCTTTCCATTCTGTAACCAGATACTGACCAAGCCCCTACAGGCGCTGGCTCGTTATCTGTTCTCTGGAGAAGGACCACCCCTCTCAACGCCTAACCTATGTATGAGTCAGTTAATGTTGAGCTCTCTGGGCCATTTCCCCAGTGGCCTGGGGAACCCCTTGCAGGTCATCACTCTGCGCACTGAGTAATTGAAAGTGCTTGAAGTCACCCCCGGGGTGGAGCCTGTGTAGCAATCACCAGAGTGAGGCTTTACATTGACACTTAAATTTCTGAGGATTGCACCACTGGTGCCACTTAGAAAGAGTCACAGTACCTGTCACCTCCCTTCCCCCAGCCACTACTTCCGCCCAGAGCTTGAGACAGAGGCCTTGAAGAGCTGAGATGGCTGAAGATAGTAAGGTTGCCTCTTGGTTACCCCCAGATGCTCCGAGGAGGCCCTTCTTCCCAGAGGTGCTCAGCTGAGGGAAAGATCTCACCCACAAAGCACACCCCAAACTTGCACTGCCCTCTGGACTCTGTGCCATCTCAGGGGGTCATCTACCCAGGAAGAACAGGCGAGAACCTGGGATACAGACGCGTACAGCTTTGGGGAAGGGTGGTGGGAGGCGTGCTGAGCCCACCCGGGCCTAGCTAGGGAAGAAGGCAGGCTCCCTGGTCAGTGAGAGCATGCCTGGCACCAGGAGCCAGGTACCAAGCTCTCAGTCTGACCGATCGCACACGCACTGGACAGAGGCAGCCCGCAACAGGCAGAGAGCTGGGCCAGGATGGGCACAGACTGCAGGTGGGGTATCCACCTTCCTCTCCCCTACCTGGCCCTGGGAGGCCAACGGTCGACAGCGGGCTAAAGGCGCCCTGACCCCGCCCAGGTGCCGCAGCATCCTCCTGCCTGCGGCTCTTGGGCCACCTGCCCTCCTCCGCTGCGGACTTGTGCCCACACCTACCCACACCATGCCGCTCCTTGTCAGTTTTGCGCCAGGGGGCCATGGCTGGGCCGGGCCTCAGCGCCTCGCGTCCTCCGGTGGGGAAGCCAGCAGGGGTGGCTAGGCACTCTGCCGGGCCCCACTTCCTTCCTCTTTTCAAACTCTTAGAGCCCGCCCACCCCTCCCGGGGCGCTCTCCTCCGCTTCCCCACTCTCTTCCGCAGAGGTACCCTAGAAGGTTGTGGCTACAAGACCTCCCCGCAAAATCAGGCGCCAACCTCCATTACTTTCTTGCCCCGCCAGTGGGCAAAGGCTCGGCATGTACCTAGGGTCATGCAGCACCTCTAATTTCTGAGGCTAGTGACAGAAGAGACCCTACCTTAACATGTGCTTTGCTGTCAGATCTGGGTTCAAATCCAACTCAGGACAAATTACTTCACTTTTCAAAGGTTCTGTGTTCTCATCTGCAAAATAAAATACTAATACTTACTTCATCTGATTATCAACAAAAACCAGAAAGACTGTGTACACAGTGGGTTATATGTGAGTCAAATATCCACCTGAAGTGCAGTCATTTGAAGTTTTTATCCTTTTGGTACCAGAGACTCGGAAAATCTGAAGAAAGCTCTAGAAACTCATTCAGAAAACACACATGCAACTTCCCAGCAATGCCAGGAGGTCCATGCTGACAGGTGCCAGTGAGTCAGGAAAGCAGTCCTACAGTCAGCCCAACGCACACATTTTTCCTCACAGCCTTATCTTCGCTCATTGGCTGAATCTATCCTAAAAGAAGGCTGTGTCTAGAAGTCTCAGTGAGGAGAGTGAAGCTAAGACTTTCTGAATTTTTTTTTCTTTCTTCTTGATTCTCACTACCCTTTTCTACTCCAGAGTCACTGAGACGGTTAGGCAATATCATGGCTGACAGGCAGCGATCACAAAATACTGTACTAATTTTACTTCACTTGAAGTGATTAACTTTTCAGTGTTCTAGCAGCACAAGTTGGATGGTATCATTTATAGAAAGCAGTCAGACGGGTCAAAGTTCTGCACAGATACCAGAACTACTACAATATGCATATGGAATGCATAAGGAACTGACTCAAGTAATTTGTAGAGTTAGACAGGCAAATCTGAAATCTATACACTTCTGATTGCCAAAAATTGTTTTCTGTCTTTGTAAAAGTAGCTACATACATATCTTTAATTTGGACCCTTGAGCCATGAAAGCTAAAAAGGGAGCTCTGTGGCCCTGCCAGTCTGGCTGAAAACTCTCAGACAAGAGGTAAAACTGCCTCTGGCAGTTTCTTCTTTATCAAGGAATTCCAGTCCTACTCTTAAACCTTGTCCCCAGACTGGAGCAGCCCTTTCTAGATTACTGAGGATAACATGCCCTATTTAAAGTCAATCCATGGTAGTTGCTAATTCTATCTCAAAATACTTTGTAGCAATGCCATGACTGGCATTTGTTTCAATGAGTGGGTATTATGGCCAAGGGTCTCAATTCCTTTTCTATCATTGCTGATATAAAATACCTGACACCTATAGTTAAAGGGGGAAAGGTTTATTTAGCTCTGCTTGTTGAGGTTTCAGTCCATAATCAGCTGGCTCCAAGGTTGTGCGGCATGGCAGACAGGCATTGCCGAGGAGGAATGATCATCCACAGCAGGCAGAAGACAGAAAAACAAGCAAGAGAGAAACTTGATAGTGCATCCAGGGTAGTAGGATCAGAGTGAACTGATTTAGAAATCATCCGCCCCTTAATCCTGGCATTGTACTCTGAATCAATCACATGATTTAGATTCAACCACCTCTATAAAAGCCCCTCCTACATCCACATGAGGTTTTGGGTTAGGGGACATCTAGATACAAACCATAACACCAAATCACTCACAGAACCAACCCCCTCAATAGTATTATAAATCGGCACTACAAATCGGAACTTGGTGAATATTTTCTGTAGAGGCCCAGATCATAAGTATATTATTAATCTTTGCAGGCCAAGTGGCAATGTCTAGGTTACTATATAAGTACTAGTAAACAAGAGAAAAAATCTTCCATGATCCTTTATTGATAGTATTTAAAATATATAAGTCACTGAATATATTCTGTTGTAATACAGATCCAATAATGACAGAAATAAATCTGAGAGTAGCTGCGATTCTATTTTACTTTGATTTTACACTGAGTCCCTATCGTGAGAGTTCATTACAAGTGTTGGTCTGCTAATGTTGATCGCTGGTGAAATTGCATGTTCATCTTAGGGCATATCTTCTTCCACAGCTGGTACATAGGAAAGTGCTCTTTTGATTTCTTTTCAGCCATTTCAATAGATGGAAACTATTCTTAGCTTAGGAGCCATCCAAAAATATGTGGCAAGCCAGATTCGCCAAGAAAGCACAGCGTGCCATGCCCTGCAGTACGCAGGTGTGTCACCTTTGTACATTCTGGCCAGGTGATCTCAAGTACAAATGCTTTTCATCTGTGGTTTCAAACATACAAACGACTTCACACTCACACCGCGCTAAAATACTTTGTGGGAGGCAGGAAGGAGGAGGTGATATCAGATGGCAAGGAAGACTGAAAGAGTGCTAAAGGTTGCTTTTCCCATTCCAAGTGTGACATAACCTACAATAGTAATCTGTCCTGTAAACAATGCCACACAACCATTTACAGGTTTAAAAGAGTTGAAAAGCTGCCCATAGATGAAGAAGATGAAGTTTAGAAAGGTAGTTTGACTGGAAGCTAATTAACCTGTTAGTGGGACAGGTTTTAATATAGAAATCTTTTAAGTTCATACTGACTAGGAGATGGCTAGATTCTGAGATAGAACCTTTTTATTAGAGTTAATTGTTCCACGGAACCATGAAAAACTTGACGAGGTACACAGTCAAATGTAAAAACTGACTAAAATGACCTTAAAAATTTGCGATACTATTGGTTACACAGTTTTATTAAGCCAGCTCTCTCGAAGCCCCATTCATGGCGCACTTGTGGAATGCTCGTCCCTTACCTTCGTCATCTCATTGTGCCTGTGGAGTAGTCCTGAGAGCTGTTTTGCTAATAAGTAAACTGAGGGCAAAGCGACAAAACCCTTCCCAAATATCAGCCACTGTGAATGCCTAGGAGCTGCGTCATCACCTTCTGTGTCACTTCGGGCTGGCACTTGACCCATCACAAGCTTCCCTTTCACTCCAAAGGATGATTTCAAAGTCAGCTGTTGAACCCGTTCTCTCCAGCACCTGTGAAGAGTCTCCTCCTCTCACTTCATCACCTTGATTTAATCACCTTGATTTACGCTTCATTTGAGCTCCTCACTTCTCTCTCCTCCAGGTTACATCTGCAACTCTCGGCCCCAGCAGTTGTGGTACCCTTAATCTCCCACAATAAGCTCAAAAAGCTAAACAGAGCAGACTTATGGTGACTTGAGAGTTTTTACTACCTTTGCAAGTCAGGGCATTCCTCAGGAGAG
This sequence comes from Octomys mimax, assembly GCA_002564305.1. NCBI lineage: Eukaryota > Metazoa > Chordata > Mammalia > Rodentia > Octodontidae > Octomys > Octomys mimax. Next base: position 13,619 of record NDGM011248165.1, read on the forward strand.
AGAGAGGCAGAGCCTCAAGTACAGACTGAAGAAATCACTGTAGACCTGTGTTTAGAGAAAACAGAAACATCTTTCTCCAAAGCACAGTAGAGGGCGAGGCTTTGGAGGTCCATCTATCTCAAGAGTCAAATATTCAGGTCTGAAATTTGGCTGGAATTTGGTGGTATAGCAGTAAACATTACCAAATATTAAAATATGTTCATAAGAGTTGACATAGGCAGTGCCTGAAAGTCTCTAGAGTGCCCTCCACTCTTTCCTGTCCTCAGCACAGAAGCCACTCTTTCATGTCCTCAGCGTGGGTACCACACGTGTCACAAGAGCACCTTCCAGCTATTCTAAGCAATAGGCTGGCTCCTCCCCACAGGCACGCCTCCTCCCAGGTACAGTGCCCCTGGACAGAGAGTGAGGAAAGCCCCACTTGGCAGCAGTATGGCCCATCATTAGTCAATGCTAAGGGACTCCCAGTTCACAGTCCTTTGTGTTCTGCCTTTGAGAACTGCAGTTTCCATCGTGTTACCTGCTTGAGTTATTTCTAATAGTCTTGGAGACAGTGCCTGTGAATTACGCCCCGAACAGTTCAGGGGGTCACAAACTAAAAGTTTTATTTCCCCAATATAAACTTACTAGGGAGGATTCTAGGTCCCCATCAGCACCACAAAAGGTTCTAGGTAGATGAGTTACAAATGTCACTAGCTACACTAAAGGAACAGTGACAAAGGGTATATGTAAGTAACCACATATTCATATAATTCTGCCTTGAGGAGAGTTTAATATCTAGAAGTGAATGGGGAGGAGCTCTGGGGAGGAGGGAAGACCAAAAGATTTCCTGCTTATCCAAGATTTACTTGATTCCATCAAATGTCAGTCTCAAAGTTACTGCTAATTAACACTACAGGGCTGCCAATGGGCTCTATCTCAGCTGTAAGACGGTAAGGTCTGGATTAATATCCCTTGGTGCTTGCTCCATGCTCTTCAGGACACTATTTGAGGTCCTAAGGACACCAGTCTCTGCTGCCTCCTTCCCTGCCCTCCTCTGCCTTCCCTGCCTTCCCCTGTCCTCCCTCCCCTTTCCTGCCCCTTCCTGCACTACCACCTCCCTACGTTGCGCTCACAGCTGCCCTCAATCCTCCCCAGACTGCAATTTGATGTCTCCTGAAGTGTCGCAAGCTCTCATGTCTCTGTGCGCTCCCATCCTTCCTCCAACAATAAAGAACACCCCTTTTTCCCTAGGCTAGCCTGGCCTAGCAAGACTTCCGGTGACCCAGGACCTCCCAACTCCCCCTCCTGTGCTCACAGCAGCCCTACTCCTGAGCTGCTCTCACTTCTCTCTAACAGCCAGCCCTTTGCTTGGAGGCTCCTGGAGCCCCTCATGTGCACCCCCAGGCTCACCTGTGGGCACAGTGCCATTTGTCTTGCTCCTTGTGCATCTTTGCCTGGCACTGCTTCTTTACTGTGAGACAGAATGGATAGAGACGCAGGGCTACAGCCCAAAAGCAAACCCTAGAGGTCGATCTATTTATCTTACAAGCATGTTTGCTTCTTGTGGTGTTTAATTTTTTTATATGAAAACTATTTCTGATAATTGACAACCAAGTTGCATCTAAACTTGATTCTGTTTTCTAAATACATGGAGGTTCTGCCTTTTCCAAAGGCAGAATCAAGGGAATAAGGTCAGCAGCCATCCTTTGGCCAGAACAGTTTCTCTGGCTTACCTCAGCCCCCATCCTTCTCCCCCAAACCGAGGCCAAATCTCAACTTCCATTTAACATTAGATGTACACAACTCACTTTCTTAACTTAAATACAAAAATGAAATACTTCTTGAGTTTGTGTCCCCTCAGAAATGGGAAAACAAGGGAGATGGAACCCGGATGATGGCAAAGAGAGAGTTTATTTACAGATGAAAAGGATATGCTTAGATGTCGGTCTGTGCTGATCTTAAATTGCCATAATAAAAACAGACCCACTTCACCTTACTCATTTAAGTTGCCAGTATAGTCCCAGCCTGAGGACACTGTGCTGTGACCTGGGTCCATGTGTTACAAATGAGGGAGGCTAACATTTCTCCCATGGATATGAAGGCTTTCTTTGAGAGGACAGCAAATCTACCCAGTCAGGTCCTCTGACCCCAAAGATAAGCCAGGTAAGTGTTCCTAATCAAGGCAAGCTTTCAG
>NDGM011248168.1:0-18190 GCA_002564305.1 Octomys mimax
GGGGAGGGAGAGGGAGAGAGAGACAGAGACAGAGAGACTCTGACGGCTGTGTTAGGAAGAACCTCTCAATGATCTCACCCTTTCTAGTCACAGAACCAGATTTTCTGGGTCCAGATCCTGGATCTGCTCTTGTGAGCTGAGGACAACAGCAATGGCAACAGGAGAGAGGAAAACTAAGCCCTGACTGCTCCTTTTAATAGGCCAGCAGAAGTCAGCAGGAGTTACCCAAGCTCTCCTGTGCATACACACACACATTTCTTTTTCCTTCCTTTTCTCCTTCCCCTCCCAATTGCTCCTTCCCTTTGAACAGTTTCTTTCTCTTTCACAGTGTCTACTGTGCTTTTCAAGTTTTCCTTACTCTTTCAGGTTCACTAGGGAGCCAATACGACGTTGGCACATGCGATTCTGATTTACTTCACCTATGAGAATGGTCCCTAGTTGTATCCATTTTCCTATAAAAGTCCTTAGTTTATCTTTTCTATACCTGTATGATTTTGTTTAGTGAAATTCTGTATTGTGTCTAATGGGTTTTTTTTTCTCACTTTTTTTTATTCTCTTAAAAAAATAATGGCAGCGGCAGTCAGGGCACCAACAGTACTACAACTATGCAGGATGCAGTGGGGTAGGGGCCGGGCCAGGGATGCATTAAGTGCTTCACACAGGGGCGGGTCATTTCACGTCATATCGCCAGCCAGGGAGGCCACTTGCCCTCCCTCTGCAGGACGACGAGGATGTCAGGCCGCAGCTGGCCCTGAGCAGAGCTGCCCAGCAGCTGTGAATTGGAAGCTCAATGAGCGGTTGATGCTTCAAGCCATCAAGTTTTGCTTTGTTTCTTGTTTTCTTCTATGCAGCAAAACCTAACCAACATAGCTAAGTTAATGAAATTACTCAGGTAAGTGACAGAGCTCCAGTAGGCCGAATCCACAGCCCTTTCCCTGCAGACCTTTCCTGTCTCATTTGTCTGAGCCCTGGCGTCCTAACCTGGGGAAAAAATGAAAGCGGAAGCGCTAATCACTTTCCCATTGCTGGCCCAGAATGCTTGACACAAAAACTGAAATGTAAAGGAAGAGATGTTTACGTTGGCTTGTGATTTCTGAGAGTTCAGTCTGTAGCCGGCTGACTGCAAGGCAGCACAGCGAGGGCGGAGGCTCCGGCGGAGGCTCCGGCGGAGGAGAGCTGCTTCCCCGTAGTGGCTGGGGAGCTGAGAGGGAGGGGGAAGCTGGGGAGACATGATTTCACAAGAGCTCCTGGAAACCACAAGTGGCATTGGCATGTGGATTTTACAGTGAGGGTGACAAGGGAAGGGGTGATATGTTAAGGTCATCCAAGGTTTGCAGTTGACTTGGGTCCACCCAGCCTAGTGTAGGCTCAATGACTCTCTTTCCCAAAAAATAAGACCTAGCCTTCAAGAGAATAGTGGTGGAAGAAAAGACAGGGATAGGCCAACTGGGGTTGACAGTTTTGATCTTAAGATTTCAAGGCTGATTATTTCCCAACTAGGTCTCATTTTGGAGGAAAGAGAGTAGGGTGCTAGAGCCCTCCCATGGCTCATCCCATGGGACCCTACCACAGACTTCACAGAGTGTACGAGTGTCCTTGGTCCCTGCAACCTGAATCCCAGTTAGGGATGTGTGTGACACCCTGAAGGACTCCCAGACAATCCCAGAACTGTGTCCCCTCTGTCTCACCTCCGTCCACGCCCATGATGAAGCGTCCCACAATGAGCATCTCAAAGGTGCCTGCCCAGAGAGAACAGGCCATCAGCAGCGCAGCAGAAATCGCAAAGCTGTTGTTGACCAGCAGCGTGTTCTTCCTGGAAGGAAAGGAGGGGCGCTATGAGGACACCCTCAACAAAGCCAGTTGCTCACCTGTCTGGCCCAGGCCTTTGGAAAGTCAGGTCGAGCCAGATCCAGGGACCAGGGAAGAGTCCTGGCTTAGGAGTCAGGCTTGGGTCAGTCCTGCTCCCCCTTCTGGCTATGTGCCCATGGCCAGGCACTTCCTTCCTCTGGGCTCACCATGGGGTCAGTGAGGTCACTTTCAAAGAGGCCTTCAGCCCTGGCACCTGTGAATTCCATGTTATAGTATTTTTTTTTCCATCAAGTCTAAGATGTGTGTTTAAGCTCTCTGAAAACCAAGGACATCTGATGATGCATGAGTGAGGGCCCAGGAAAGAAAATGGAGCCCTCTCTGGTTATTTTCACGGAGAGAATTTAATACAGGAGTTTGTCAAGCAAGTATCCAAGGGCTCAGCTGCTCAAATGGAAGTGGGTGCTGCCCACATGGTGCTGATGACTTGGAGACTTGGAAGAGAGCCCTGAAGACTGGCTCAGAGCGCTGGGTATCTCTTCTGAGGAGCACCCTGAGTGTGGTTCTGGGACAGGACAGAAGCTGGAAGCTGGAGTCAGTTGCTAGCCAAAGTCACTGCCAGGAGTGGCAGGACACTCAGGCCCCCAAACTGACCAGGTTCTTCCTTCTTTCTCTAGGGCCCCCACAGGCAAAGGACAAATGTGATGAGCTGGATACAGGTTCCAGACTCGGCACCTGAGGGCAGGCCACAGATGAGTAAGTGAGGAGTCAGGACAGTGACTTGAGAGCCAGCACAGCCACCTACAGCTTCAGCTGGGCCCTTCCTCCCCCTTCACCTCTTCCACCCTCCCTTTCTCGCTCCTCTCCCCTCCCTTCCCCTCCCCTCCCTCTCCCTCTCCCTCTCCCTCTCCACCTCTTCCACCCTCCCTTTCCCCCTCCCTCCCCTCCCCGTCCCCCTCCCTCTCTCTCTCCCTCTCAGCAAGTCATACCATAACAGCACTTCTTACACCGATGGCATCCTGGATCAGATGAACTACAATCTAGGTATAAGGCTGGACTAGTTCCCTCAAACAAGGCCAGACAAATTCCCAGGGCAACAACTGTTATTAACTGCTGCACGCTAGGACTACTGCTGTGCTGTGACCATATCCCTAGGACCTCTCCATTCAGACACAGGACTCGTTTAAGGCCTGGCTTCCTGCAGCAGCTCCGTGCTTTAGGAGCCAGGAGACTCCACACTCTGCTCTGTTTGCTTCTACTCACTTGCAAAATGCTTGCCGGCTCATCGCTGAACTCTTGTTAGACGCTAGACCCTGTTTGAGCATTTGGGAAAGCAGCGCATTCGGTCCTCCCTGCAGCCCTGGGAGGTAGGCAGGCCTATTATCCGCACTTCAAGGATGAGTTAATAGGATGTTGGCAGATGGGAAGCTTGTGTTGAGTCATACAGGTTTTGAGGCAAACAGCTTGGGAAAGATCACAGCCTCCAGCAGCTCATTTTTCTCCCTAAAGACTCAGTGAGGTAACAACTATGGTAACAGCTACTTTATGAATTGTGAGAAGCCTGGGGCTTGAAAGGGAGCTGACTGTTACTTTCAGGAGTTAGAGCTCTTGGATTCTGGGCGAGCATCACATCCACAAGATCTGACCTGTCTCAAACCTTCCATTAAATTGTCTTCCCCTTCTACAGCTGCTGGAGAATCCTGCAGTCGGATGTTTGCAGTTTAAGGAACATGGTATCAAGATGGCGTACAGCATCCACGAGACTAGGAGGTGGGTGCAACAGCTAAGTGTCTGCTAACAGTGGACTTTTAAAGTGAATTATGATGCACCCACGTGGTGGGCACTGTGCAGTCTTAAACAGGAAGAGCACCGTGTCTGCAGGGGAAAGGTGCCAAGATGCCACGTGGGAGCAGAGTGTAGAACTTTGTACAAGATCTGCAGTAATTTGTATGAAAAAGGAAGTGTGTGTGCAGCAGGGGATAACTTCCAGAAAATACACAAGACTGGCAACACCAGGGCCCCACCAAGGGACCCGAGGGGCTGAAAGGCGGAGGTGAAAGGTGAGGCCTTAACTTTATATCCCTCTGGTCCTCTTCAAGGTGAAACTACCTCTGGGGCCTCACATGGAGCCTGGCAGCTCCCTGGCTGCAATCTATTGCAAGTCAGCCCTCAGCACAAAGTTTTATTTTATTTTATTTTTTTAAAAAAAGGAAGAAAAAAAAAACTACCTGGATGTACTAATCATTCAAACAAATTCAATTTTGTTTTTGAAAATAAATTTAAATGGACCTCATGATGGAAAAAAAGCACATCACGATTTAGCAGACACTGTAAAATTTCTCTCAAGATTGGCCTCCCTGATTCCGAGGGGAAAGGTCACAGCCTCTGGCCTTGGGAAGAGGATCCTGGATGCGCTCGCTCCTGTCTCTGGGCAAACCTTGAGTTCTGATCACAGCACACCGCTGCCCTCAGCTCTCGCCGGCTTCCCCATGTCCTCGCTGTGGCCTGTGTCAGCCTGATGGGGCGGCAAATGATGGCTGGGAGAGGAGAGGCAGAGGGGCCTCGGAGCAGCAGCCTGCTACCAGAGCGTCTCCTCAGCCCTCGCGCAGGCTCCCAGGCTGAAGGTGTTCACGGAGCGCTGGGCATCGGTATGTGGGGGCGTGAGGGGCACCCCTGGCCTCACCCTCCAGGACTCGACAATCTCTTAGGGACACTGACCTCAAAGGAACAATCAGCACAAGAAAACCAGTAAAAAACTAAAACTAGAAATTCCACTCCACTCAGCTATTCTCCTTCAAGGCATCTTCCCCAAAGAGTAAGGCACCGTATCACGGGGGCGCACGCAGACCCACACTCACAGAAGCACGGTTCAGACAGCTAAGTCTTGGCAGCAGCCTGTTCGTCCATCAACAGATGAAGAAAATGTTACAATGGAGTTAAAGCAGAATTTGGAGAAAAACCAATTTCTCTCTTGTCGCCCTGAGCACTTGCCCCTCAGATTCCCCTTCTCTATAACCCGACGACCACTGCTACGTTTCTGTAAATAGAGTCCTGAATGTTCTGGTTTCTCAGGCATCTGCTTACCCTAATGGCTGACCTCTGCTTAGATACGATAAGGTAGACAGGCATGCTTCTGTAGACTGAGTCCAGTGACATCCTGTGACCTGCTTTCCAGATGCAGATAAAGTTGACAACTAGGTTTCTGCACCGAGTCCTGTGACATCCTGGAATTCCTCAAATCTCTCTTTCAAGGCTAAGCTGCAATCTGTCTCTGAGTAACTACCTGCCTTTTGCCTCAGCTTTTGGAACCCCGCTGGCAACCCCTTCCTGTGTTGTGTCAACCGCCTCAACGACGCCTATCACAAAGGAGCTTCTCTATTGCTCAGGGCACAGGACAGGAAGCTGCTGGGCCAAGTGCACACCTAATAAAGCCCCTCATTCACCCTGGTTTCTCCCGTCTCTTCTGCAACAGAGTACTCCTATGTCACAAAGAAGGACACATTTGAGTCGTCTGGTCTGTAGGAGAGTGGTTGTACTTTGTGACCATAAAGTGAAGCGAAACACATCAGGCCCAGGAGCTTGCCAGCGCGTGGCTCCACTCATACGAGAAGCCCAGAGAATAAACAAAGAGCGAGATAAAGGAGAGATCATTCGGTGCTGGGAGAGCGAGCTTTGGCAGAGGCAGAGGCAGAGGACCAAGAGGTGCGGGGTGGGGAACGGATGTGCAAAGCTTGAAGATGTGCTCGTGCATGCGCCAGCTCACCGTGAGGCGTGTGAGCGTGTCCTGCAACTAGGCTAATGATAATGACAACTTGAAAGTAGCTCTGTTCTGTACAGACAGTGGGCAGTAAGGACCTGGATGAGAAAAGAAAACCAGCCCCTGCCCCACTGCCCTGCTCTAGCGCCCTGCTAGCCCTGCTGGCTGTCTGATACAGGATAGCACGAACGGTAACCACAAGGGTAACCGGCCTCTCTGAGCAGCTTTTATACCTGGTTGCTCGTGAGTGTCACCAATGGAACTTACAAACACACAAACACAGTCCTTGTCACTCGATGGCAGTTATATCCCAGAATGCATGGCTATGCGATTTCACTCTGAGAACACTACGGAGTGTGCTCACCATAAAGTCAATGATTTCAATGTCTCCAGGCCACCTGGTAGAAAACACAATGTGACACTGACCAAGCCATCCTTATCCTATACATGACTGTAAAGAGATTCTCAGATCAGCTACTACAGAATCCCAGCCCATAGGGCAGGCTTTCCCACAGTGCCAGGAAGCCCGCAGTTTTCACACTAATGATCTGATTTGATCTTTAACACCTGCACTGCTGGTGTTGATGAGGACACTACCAATTCACAGAAGTCACAGCAAACACTGCTGTCTGTGGAGGATAGCTAAAAATCCCCAGCCTGCCGCCTCCAGGTGTTGCTGTCTGCCCTACCCTAGGGCACCTAGGAGTCCCTGCCCTGGACCACCAGCCCTAGCCCAGGTAAGCACTCCCTCCTTTTCCCCAGGGCCTCAGTCCACACTGTGCCTCTCTGGGCCCATCCTCTGCAACTGCTGCCTCTGGCCTCTCTGGAGCCAGAGTCCTGCTATGCTGTGCGCCCTTTTGTCCTACCCAGATGGGCTGCTTCACAGGACTCCATCCATGCACACAGCACCTGTGAAGGTCATCAGTATCTGCTGTGGCACGTGGGCTTGGCGATTCTGTCCTGGACAGGGCCGACCACCTCCTCTTTGTGGAAGCAAGGTCCTCTTGGGTATCTGGCACCCACACCCCACTTTGTCCCTTCAGTCTGTGCTCCTCTCCCTAGCACTCAACCTTGGAGTGTCCTAGAGGTCTAGTTTGTCTCCCCAGTTCACATTTCCTTCCATGGATGATGTCATCCAATCCCACAAAAACTGTCTCACTCTATGCTAATTTGGAACTCTGTCTAGCCCGTCTCTCCTCAGCACAGCTGCATATTTAACAGCCTCCTGGACCTTTCTACTGGGGTAACTGCAGACACGTATGCTCAAAGTCAAACTTTCACATCCTCACTACCAACCCTGCACTATCACCTGCATTCCCACCCCTCTCTCTATCCTCTTCCCCATTTGAGAAGAAAAAATCTGTCTTCCTAGTGGCTTAGGCTAAGTTTTCAAAGTAACATTGGAGTCACTTTCTTCCCCCTGCTCATCCATCACTGAGTTCTGCCTACCCTACTTCCAAAGCATATGCTGAACCAAACCCTGCTCCCATTCCCAGCCCCACAGTGTGGCAGGTGTACAGGCTACCACCAGGCCACACCAGTGTCCCCTCCTGCAGTGCCCTCAGGGGCCCAGACTCCACTCCTGCCTGCTGTCACTCGCTGTGCACAGAGCAACCGAGTGTCCTCTCAAAGCGCCCCCTGATGACCACTCCCTTGTTAAATATAGTGGCCTCTCTAATGTGCTCTGCATGCGATGGCTTTGTCACCACATATCATCATCTGTCACTCACACCCTCATGCATTCGGCTCTGATCTCATGAGCCTGCGACCTCTTGTACAAGCAGGGCTGGCTCCCTAGGCCTGGCCCGTGTCCTTGCTCTGTCCTCCCTCTGCTGCTGTCCCCTCTGGTTGCTGCAGGACTGACTGATCTCATTAAAGGCTGAGCTCACATGTGACTCCTGACACGGTCTGTGGAGGGGCTGCTCCCAGCTTCGAGGCCTTCCCTCATCCTGCCGCTGTTCTCCACGCATCCTCAACAGCACAACAAGTTATCCTCTGTATCGTTTTGCGTTTGTGTTTGTTGTCTGTTTTCTCCCACTGAAATGTAAGCTCCACCGGGTGAAAGCGGGAGAGTCCCGGTAGCTGGAGCAGCTCACCCAGTTCCAGGCCCATGTAGGACGCTCATGTGCACTAACGCCCAGGAGGCAGGATGTGGGACCCGGGCTCGCCCTGCAGCGGGGCTCTGCTCTGTCCCAGGCCTCAGATCAGCCCCTGGGGCTGTGGGCAGGACATGTGGAGCCGTGCCCCCTCCAATAATGCCACAGGCTGGGACAGTCCCACATGGTGCCTCGACTTCCTCATTTGAGAAATGCACACCAACACCTATCTGGTAAGGCTCCTTACAATTAGACAGACAATGTATGTAACACTCTTAGGGTGGCACCTGCACCTGGTTGGGTCCTCGAGTAATGAAGAAAAGAGGGAAAAACAGTGGTGAGACCCAGCAAATCCAGAACGCTTGCCATGGAGCAGTCAGCTCTACATACTTCATTGTGCAAAGTTACTTCATTTCACAAACAAGGGAACAGATCAGGAAGTAGCAGCACCAAGGTCGCCTACAGACCTAGCATGCCAGTAAACAGAGCAGCAGGCCACCTGCGAGGCCGACAATGTATTTGAGCCATTTATTCTCCCAACAAGCATTCATTCATTCATTCATTCATTCAACTGACATTCACTGCTCTTCCCAAAGAACACATTCAAAAGTAGCATGCCAGATGGTGATGGGTGCTGCAAAGAACTAAAGCAGAGAGAGGTGTCCTCCTTCACAGGGCGGGCCAGGAAGTTGCCCCTAAGAAGGTGACATCTGAGTATGTGGATATCGGGGACCAGCACCCCAGCAGAAAGGTAAGAAGGACCAGGTGTGGTCTATCCCAGAAACATCCTCTAGCCAGTGTGGCTAGAGGCAGTGGAGGGCCACACAGCAAATGACAGAAGGTGACGGGGGAGAGGAGCGGCAGAGGAGCTCCTGCAGGGCCCTCCATGCCACCAGGAGGACTGGCATTTCCACCAGGAGCTAGGCAGGCCCTAGACATCTCTAAGGAGAGGAATGACCCAGCCTGATGTGTCCAGTAACAGGACCACCCTTGAAGGACAGGAGGAGCGGGGGAGGAAATGTGGAAGCTCACACAGCGCCACTGCAAGAGTTACAGCGAATGCCGATGTGATCACTAACTGTGATCTTTCATCTTGCGTGGGCTGGGAAATGCCTGAGGCCTGCGGATGATTGATGGGCTGAGAGCTAATGGAGGAGGGAACCGCCCTGGACGCGGCTGCACCAGCCAATAGGCTCGTAGCCTGGACAGGATGAAAAGGGAAAGAAGCACGCAGTCTTCCCGTAGGCTTCTTAGGGCAGCTCTGGCTTTGGCCACTTCCTTTCGTCACCTGTTCACCCAGGCTTCCAGCCAAGACTCTTCATGCTTCCAGTGCACACGCAGAAGCTTTGCACCACAGACTCACACAGGGCTCTGCAGGGAGCTCCAGGCCTACAACCTGTGCTGGCTCCCCTGGGTCTCCAGAGAGCAGCGGGCCATTATGCATTCGTCCACCCCTGACTCTGCAGACAGCCCTTGTAAGCCTACTTAGTAAATCCTTTTAATAACCATACTTATGTACATTTTGTATTCAATATGTTCCTCTAGTGAACCTTAAATGACACAGCTGATGGTCTGGCCCAAGTTAGCAGCACTAGGAGTGGTGAGACGGGGAAGATCCTGGGGTACCTTAGAGGTAGAATAACCACTCTTGCTAATGGAGTGGACGGGGGATCGAGTCAAAGCTGCCTCCCAAGGCTCTGGCCTGGTCTCTCGCACTAGACGTGATGGCTTGTTTCTCTGCTAGTCGAGGAATGTTAAAAAATCACAAAAAAGTCTGACTTGAAACATTCTCAACTAGCACTGCACAACCTCCAAGCAAATTTATCACATTAATATATTCCTTCCCAAAATAACCCCAGCCTGGCAGCATCCCAGTGAGGACAGAAATCCTGTTTACAAATAATTTGCAAAACTGAGGCACCAGGATACAAACTCTGGGAATTTATTATTTTTCCCAAGGGCAAATACATCAATGGAAACAAGAAGGTCAGTTCAGAGAGCTGAACTCTAGTGCCCCCAGACCTCCGCCAAGATGCCTGGTTCATTGTTTTGAGCTTCTCAATAATGTAGAATCTTCACTATGTGACCCTGGCAGTCAGTGCAGGCAGACAGGAAAAGTGATAATAGGAAGACGGAGAAAGCCAGAGACCTTGGGGACATTTAGCCTGGACAGGAGAAGGTCACAGAAAGCCTGGAAGTCACCTTCCATGGTGCGTGTTGACCTTGATACCAGGTCTGGGTTCAACTGGAGAGACACTATTTCAGTTTGAACTTGGAAAAAGCCTTGCCCAAAGCCCTAGTATCGTGCGAATCCTCTGCAGACCCTGGCTGCCCCCACGTACCACCTAGCAATCCTTCAGCTCCCTGGGCCTCACACCCAAGATCGTGCCACTTCCATCTGTTACCCGCCCTGTGCCCGGCCATCCCTGCCGCCCAGCTTGAATCCCATAGCTCTTCATTTCATTATCCAGCGGACCCTACCTGGGGACATGTCTGGGTAAATGCAAGTGCTAGGATCTCTATACCTGTCCCCTAGCTGTGAGTGTCAGCTGCCAGCAACCCTGGGACACCCTCCTCCAGGTTGACATCGGTCCAAAAGGTCAGCCCCTGCTCCTGGGGCAGGCTGTAGCCAATGGCGATGGGATATTTCGAGCAGGGCTTCCCCGTGGTGTGGCCTTTGCTTCAGAACCTCGCCTGGATTGGACGAGGCTGACCCTGACCTGACAGCACGTCTTTGCTGGCTCCTTCCCTGCTTCTTCTGCTTCCCTCAAGGGCTGCTCCTGAACAGACATCCCTGCACAGAGCCGTGTGCCTGATCCCTGCCACAGGCCCTGTATTTATTCTGAAAGAATAAATTGCTAGGAGCACAGTATGTATGTTCTGATATGCACTTAATCATGTCTTCAAAAGTGCACGTGTGTGTTGGTCACTTTCCTCTTGGCTTGGATAACACCCATAGCTTAAGCAACTTAAGTTCCTTAACTGAAAGGAAGCGAGGGCTACTTGGCTCACAGCTGCAGCCCACAGCTGGCTGGCTCTACGGCAGAACAGCAGGGTGGAAGGATCTGGGTGGAGGTATGTCGCTCCCATCGTGGAATCCAGAAAGCAGACAGCGGAGGCCAGTTCCAGAAAGAGAGAGGCACACTTCTGGGTCATGCTCCAGTGACCCGCCTCTTCCTGATAGAGCCCGCTCTGTACACCAGTCAGCTGTGGGCCCCCATGATCCAGGCACCTTCCAAAGACCTGTCTATGGGCACTTTCTTGATCTAAGCCACGACAGCGTCAGAGCCTTAATCCGCACCAAGACTGCTTTTGGAGGTTGGCTCTATCAGGATGTAAAGTTAAGTGAGGTTGGAAGAGTGGGGCCTAATTCAGTGACAACCGACTCTGAGAGGAAGAGGGAGAAACACCAGGGCTGTGTGTGCAGAGGAAAGACGCAGTCAGAGGACGCAGCAGGAAGCAGCTGCCACCCTGGCTTTGGAATCCCATCCTCTAGACCTGTGGGACAGCGAGTCTGTGTTCACTCCTCCGATCCGTCGTGCTCCTTCCACAGTGACAGCCCAGCCGCCCGAGACATGGCTGCCTGATACAGTGTACTCTGCAGAGCTACAGTGATTCCCACTGTGGTATGTCAAGACACAGTCTAAGGAAAGCTTCAGGATGAAGAAGATGAGGAGAAAACCGTACTTTTGAGAACCTACTGTTTGCCTGGGCCAGGCCTGCTCAATATTCGTGCTTCCGCTGGGACCAGCCCTTCTGATCTCCTCTGGGAAGACTTGCTGTCCTACGCTGTTCCAAAGCTGGCTGTGCGCATGTCCCTGCCCTCTGTGCCTTCAGGAGTGCACGCACGGCACAGCCTCAGTGGTCACCTCACACTCATGAGCGTTCTCACAGCCTTCTGGTATCTGCGTGCATTAGAATGTTGTTAGTCAGGGTTTGGAAAACAGCACTGCTACCATCAAGGGCTAGAGAATGCCGTAGGGCTGCCCTGTGCATAGCAAGATATTTCACAACCTCCCAGACCTCTCCTAGATACCAGTAGCATTTAGTCATGACAACCAGAAATGTCCCCGGACATCACCAAACATCCCCTGATGGAGTGCCATTGGCGCTGGTTGAGAACCCCGGAAGGCACAAAATGTAATCCAGGTCAGTGAGTTTCCTCCTGCAAGAAGAGGGTCTTAGTGTTGGGCAGCCTGGTCCCTCCACGGGAGAGACTCCTGTGAACGCAGCCGACTAAGAAGGCAGAGCTGAGAGCTGGAGCAAAGAGACGGATCTGATCGGGTTCTCTTGATATCACCTGAGCCACTGCATTCAACCAAGCTGCGCTTGAGCTATGTTAGGCAATTAATTCCCTTTGAGCTTACGCCAGTTTGTTTTGGCTTCCTGCCACAGGAAAGCCTCCTGAGTGACACGAGACACTATAAATTCGATCGCATTCAGCTGGCATAGCTGCTCCCCAGGGGATTTGCTTATCTGCACTGTACAGGACTGAGGACCACGCCAGCTGCCTCTTGCTGCACCCCTGCTCCCATCCGCAGCACGAGCACCCTGACTTGGTAGTGCGCCGCTCCCCTGCCCACGCCCTGGAACCCTTGCTCAAGAAGGGTGAGTGCCAAAACAGCGCCCTGTGCTGGCATTGCTCACAGGCTTGTGCCGCCCAGAGGAAAGTGGCTCCGTGGCCTGCCCATAATTCTGACCCAGGTCTGACTTGAAACCCTGTGTGAGTTTTCTTATAGTTTCTCACCTATTTCCTCTGCTTTGTTCCATAGGGAAGAAATATATCAAATGGTAGGGGTGAGGAGGAGAGCTTTTGTGCGATTTAAAGGAGAGAGGCACAGCTCTCTCTGTGGAGCAATCGGATGACCCGGCTCAGGAAGAGCCGATGTTGAGGGTGTTGGTTATCCTAGCAAAAAGCTGGGCACGGACTCTACGTCCATTAGTGGGATGAGCCTTTTATCTCCGTATCAGTCCACCTTGAAAGCCCCCATGTGGGTGTGCGGTAGCTTCGTGTCACTGTGAGCCAACTGAAGCCCAGAGAGCTCAAGTGACTCATCTACAAGCTGTAAGCTTCAGACCCAGACTGGAAGCTGAGCCTGTGGCCACTGTCCCTGGCCAAACAGTCACTGTCCTGTCTCATGAGGGAAGGAGGCTCTGTCACTACAGCCATACAAGCAGAGGACAGATGAGCCCAGAAGCGGGCCTGATAGGTCACCAGCATTCTGGATGGCTGGGATTTCCCCAGCAGGGTCTCTGAGAGGTGAGGAACCTGCAGCCCTGAGACCCAGGTAAGATGACGTGGCAGGGACCGTGCCTGGTTCCTCATGCTCCTGGTGCCCAGTTCCCTCCCATGTAACAGAGGAGGGCACCATGCTAGGAACTGCCCCACTGCTGCAGCTGCCAGTGACTGGCTCCACCTGAACACTGAGCACCTGGTTCTAATTTCAGCCTTAGCTGCAAGCTTGAGCACCTTCTCATGGACCACACGGGCTGCCGTAGCTTCTGCAGCCTTGTGCCTGGAACCCGGCTTCCTCTGCTTTCTCAGCAAGCCCCACCCTTGGCCAAGGACTAAAAGAAATAGGGGAGTTTCAGCTGGTCCCTCATCAGAGGAAGTACACTGGCTGACAAACAGACCCGCATCTGAATTTCAGCTCAACCTCACTCTTTGCAACAAGGTAAACTGCTCGGCTTTCCAGGGTCTCACATTTGCCATTTATAAAGGACAACAACCCACAAAGTTCAAAGAAGTAAATGATCTATCATCTGTCAAGCACTGGTATGGAGCAGAAGGTGCTCTTTTCCTCTCAGTAGAGTTATTATTTAGGCTGAGACATCAAACCAACTCAACTTTCCCTCCTGTAATGATGAAGAGAGGAACTGACAGCAGCTCGGGGCATAATAACCAGCAGCCTTTGATGTGTTCTCTCTTGGTGGCTCCGCAGCTCTCCCCGCTGGCTTGCTGGGAGAAATCTGCCATTGCTTAGAAATGTAAGATGTTTCCAAACACATTTTCTCTTTCGCTTTCTCGCTGCTTCCGGGGCCACGGTGTTTGAGGTGGGAACGCTACTGCTGGTGACCTCATTTTACACATATGAAAAACCCTGGCTGAGCAAGGAGACAGCAATGCCAGTGCCACACGGCTGGCGTGTGGGGTGCGGTGCGGGTGGGATCTGCCAGGCCACAGCATCCGACCATTGTCCTTTTCCTTATTCCACCTGAGTGGCTTCTGAGGCCTCCCAGCAGGCATCTTCAGTGCACAAGTGCTGTGCCACGCATATGGCAGGAAGATGCTACAGTCTGCGGAGTCTGGGCCAGGCTGACGCTAACCAAGGTAGGCAGGAGGACTGCAGACAGCCAGGCTTAGGAAGGGCACCACAGGGCTCCTGGCTGGAGGCACCAGTTTGGTGCCGGACAATCACATATCTGTTGTCCAGTAGTCACGGACTTTAGTTGCTTGGTACCATGTGAGGTCGTTGTGCTGAGACCATGTCACGCACGCATGGACGCAGCCTGGGCTCAGCCACACTTGAGTTAGGACTCAGCACAGACACCCTGAGCTGTCTGACTCCCCGCCTCATCGGCCAACCCACAGTGGTACAAACTGAGCAGAAGAATGAATATGCCCACTGGGAACACGGAAGATCACAGGAGATGGAGCCTCTCACTACATTAGGCAATAGTTGTACTTCCTTGGCACCCCCTTATTGCTGCTCTGGACTCGGCCTTGGGGACAGAAGTGTCAGTCCCCCTTCCCCTCCCCAAGGTACCACAGATCTTAGTTCCACATGGACATTTTCAAGGTGGCTCCTTGTCCCAGCAGTGGGAAAGCCTCCCTAGAAATTCATTCCTTTGCTCCTTGCTGGGGCCACGGAGCAGCATGGAAAGGCAGGATAGGAGGCTGGCCAGTGCTGTTTACATAACCCCTGGGTCTGGAGCAGTTGTCTAGCACCTGATGACTCTACTCAGGTTGATGCAATGGAGGATCCACCAAGAAGTTACCATATGAGGATGTCAAGGTGACAATGAGGAGGGCCATAAGTAATCATAGTACCTTCCACTTACTGAGCTGCTACTGACTTTCTCCATTCATTTTGTCTAGGACTTGTAACATTCCCTGTAGATAGGAGATAATGTTCTCATTTTATAGGTAAGGAAATTGAGGTTCAAATAAATGGATGTCTTGGTCAACCCGACCTCAATGGTTAGTGGAAGACTTAGGGTTCTAGCTCACAAAACCACTCTCCACACACGCCTCAGTAGTTCCCACAAAGTCAGCAGCAAAGGTAGAGAGAAAACAGTATTCAGGGGAATGTATTATTAAACTAATCCATCTTAAGAGAAGGCTCCATGTCAAAAATAAGTTTGGAATGAGGTTTACAAGGTAAAGGGGATCTAACTGGAGAAGGCTTGGGTAGGAAATTTTGGCAGAAAGTTTTTAATATTCACTGCAGGCTTGCTTGTAATGTGAATGATGTGAAACTGTCTAAGTGTCTATCAAATGAGAAGTGGTTAAATAGTCAATCAGATATCCGTACAGTAGAAGATGATCTAAGAAGCTTTCTCGGAAAGCAGATCTAGATGCGCCAGACTGGGTGGTCTCCTTTGCGTTCACACCCAGGTCCCCTCCTGTTCTGTTCTGTCCCAGGGACAGCCCTTCTTGATGGCAACACAGGATCCCCGGCTTGGGCTTCCACAGGAGTTTGGCCGAGGGAGACACGTGCAGGAGACTGGAGGCTCTGAGGAGAGGGAGGTAAGAGTATTTCTTTCCTGCTCCTCCTCACGTGGCTTCTATGGTTCTGACACATTCCAGCCGCCTACCTCCATCCCACGACTTCCCCTCCCACTCGTCCGCCCACTGCCCTCAGCCCCGGTTCTTTCTGGACTCAGGAGCCTTACTGTCTCTTTTTTCCCTTTGGGCTCTGACATGTCTGCTGTTGCACTGTCTGAGTGGAGCTCTGTCAGCTGCAGGGACCCTGATAATGACACGGATATGTGATGATTCTTGAGGAGAAACCCCAGGGACGGCCCCCAACTGACCTCCCAAGAATCTTTCCAATCATCTTCACCATTAGTGTCCCCACCAGTCCACCGATGGCAAATATGGACACAGTCACAGACCAGAGCAGGGTCAGAGTATCCGGGTCTATCGGATGTCCGTGTCTTCTTTCCCATGATTCATTGTAAAAGGCCTTGATGTACTGGAAACAAACAATAAGCCATGTTATTTCCTACTGATCATCCAGATGCTTGAAGCACACCAGCATGCAAAACAGAACCGCTGTTACAAGGCACTTTGTTTACGTTCAGCTCTTTGTTAAATTCTGCCTGAGCTTTATCCTATTGGACTCACCTATCAAATTTTAGGGATGGTCCTTATTTTCAAATCTTATTTTGCAGATAGGGAAACTGAGACTCAGAGAAGCAGAGTGGCTGGTTGTTCTGTGAGTATTAAACGTGGGAGTCAAACTTGCCCCCTACGCCTACAATAACCACCATACCTAGGCTCCTCCAACTTTAAGGCTTAGTACTATCACCTTAAAGGTGCAGTAAAAGTGTGCACAGACATAGTTTGGAATGGTTAAGGTCATAAGACATAAAACGTAGCAATAAACAAAAAAAATTCCATCTAGACTTCATCAAAATTAATCTTATGCTATTTAAAAGATACCATCAAAAAATGAAGACAAGTCAGAGGCTGCCTGAACATATTGTTAAACACATAAAGGGGATGTATCCATAATTCATAGAGAGTGCTACGTGTCAATTAAAAGATAAATGGCGCAATTACAAATGAGCAGAAAGACTTGAATGGACCCTAAAGAAAACACAAATAACCACTAAGGCAATAACAAGATGCTCAGCATCATTGGTCACCAAGGAGATGGAAAGGAAAACCACAGGGAGACACATCTTCATACTCACTAAAGCCTCATCATTGGATTTGGGATAGGAACTGGGATGATTCCAATGTGCACCAAAGACTGAGGTCACAGCATTGAGCTCCCCAAGAAAGGTCAATTCCCAATGTATTTGTAGTTGCCTATTTCTGCATGGCTCCTGGCTCCAGCACAGCCAGTATGCGACACTGCAGGAGAAGCACAGCTGTGGTCTCAGGCCTGGGCCGCATCCCAGCACAATGATTTGTCTGCTGGATCGCGGTTTCCCACGTCTGCAGAGCAAGCTTTCTGGGCTGTTGTGAGGGTGACATGAGTGGTTGAGACAGTGATTACTGCCTGAGTGGAGCTCACACACAATGTCCACACAGGCTAAAACTTAAGAGGTGTTGTAGGACCAAGTAGTGATGACCATGCATACACTCTGCTTGCAGGAGTTTCACTTGCACTACCATCTTGGAAAGCAGTTTGACATCATCTTGTCAAGTGGAGATGTCACTGGCCTACAACCCAGCAGATCCTCTAGAAAATTTCCTTGAAAAACTTCCCCATAGGACTTAAATCACTTAAATGTTCATGGTATCTGTGTCCACAAATACTAATTTGTCAATTTCATTGGATTAAGAGACATTTAGTAGATTAGTGAAGCACACTCCTGGGTATGTCTGGTGTGGGTATGTCATGGTGCGGTGGCCTTGGGTGTACATATGGCATGGCCTTGAGTGGACACATGGGCCTTGGGACTATACATGGTCCTTAAGCCCTTCCTCTCTAGCACTGTTTCCCTGCTCTGCCTCCCTGCTGCCATGAGCTAAGCAGTTTTGTTACACCATACCCTTCTGCCATGAAGTTCTGCCTTCAAGTCACTGACCATGGACTGAATCTCCTACAGCCATGAGCCAAAGAAATCTCTCCTTTAATCTGTGCAGGTGCTATATTTCAGCAGTGAGAAGGCACTGGTCATAGTAGCCCAAAATGGGGAACAGCCCCGACGATCGTCGACAGTAGAAAGGATAAATAAACTGCAGATTAATCACAAAAACCACCACAGTCACAAATGTGCATGAACTAAGCAAAATCTTACCAAAAATAATACTGAGCAGAAGACAGAAACAGAGGCAGGCATATTATGATCCTATGTATAAAACTGAAAGATACACAATACTGGAAATTTGTGGGTGAAATTACACACAGATGACAAAGAAAACAAAAGTAATTATCTCACAAATGCATGGTTATCTGGGGTGTGTTGGGGGTGGTGTAAGACAGGATTGGAGAGGGGCTGGGCATGGTAGTGTACGCCTGTGATCCCAGCACTCAGGAGGCTGAGGCAGTAGGATCATCGTGAATTCCAAACCAGCCTGGCCTACAAAGTAAGCTCAAAGCCAGCCTGAGCTGCCTAGAAAGACCCTGTCTGAAAAAGACAAAACAAACAACAACAAAGGTTTGCATGGTTGGAGAGGGTTTCTTGGCAGGACCTGCTCTTCTTAGCCACTCAGTGGTGGTTACCTGGTGCTAGACTTCATAATCATTCTTTAAGCTGTGTGTGGCTGATATTTATATTTATGTTTTGTATAGTCTTTGGTAAGTCTGATACACTTTGGCCACTTTAAAAACTCTTTTTTTTTTTTTTTTTT
>NDGM011248180.1:4612-17051 GCA_002564305.1 Octomys mimax
TGGCAAGTGCAAGGGCCTGAGTTCAATCCCCGGTTCTGAAAAAAAAAAAAAAAAAAAAAAAGAATTCTGTTAGAGTGCTACAGCAGTAAGTTCTAAGTGTTTAAATATGTGCTGTTTGCCACCCGGCCCTTTTCAGAGTGGTTTATGGGTGTGTCTTAGCTACCCGTTTGATCTCCACTCGTGTGCTTGTCAAGTGTCATGGATAGAGCCAGGCATAAAAAGGATTCATTTCTTTTCTATATCCTTCCTTCTTTCTTCCCTCCCCCCTCCTTTCTTCTCTCCCTTCCTTTCCTCCTGACCTCCTTTTTTTAAAAATGAGAACATATTGTAAAGGCTATATAGCCCATAGGAAGTAGGAAATAAATATCTGTTAAACCAGCCTACCAGGGCCGGCCTGATAGCTCAGCAGACTAAAGTGCCTGCTTAGGCAGACGCAGTGGTCAGGGTTCGATCCCTGGTGTGCCGTGCCATCTCTGACCCCCAGGGCATGCTGAGATGGCCATTGAGGCTGGGCATGGTGACACATACCTGTAATCCCAGTGCTTGGGAGGGCGAAAGCAGGAGGATCACTACGAGTCTGATCTATGTAGTGAGACCCTATAGACCCTGTCTTAAATACAGAAATAAATAAATAGGCCGACCTACCCTTGCCAAGCAGAAATTGCTGCTGGCACCCAGTAAACACACTGATGAAAATAGACTGTTATTGTTCCAGGTGCCTCACATAGCACCTTGACTCACCCTTGTAACAATATCACTCATCAAGCAGTTTTTTCTCCTTACAGATGAGGAAAATGAGGCCTAGATAGGTTAGATAATTTGCTCAAGTTCACATAGCTGCTAAGTGGCCAAAGCTGGATTCATGCCCAGATTTATAAGACTTGACACCTGAAGTCTATCTCTTGTTTCTCCACCCCAGCAAATAAGGACACCAGAAGTCCCCTCATCTCTGTACAAGGGAGGAGCACGCACCGAGTACACCTCTCTGTAATGTCTTCTCCCATCACTGAATCTGAGAGCAACCTTGCAGATGGGCCATTGGCTCTCGACTGTGCCCCCAGCTCCTAGTCTTCAAGCCCCAGAGCTTGAATTTACTGCTGTTTATTCCAAGATATGCACTCTGGTGGGACTCGGAACTGTCCAAGACACTTGCTCACCCGTGTGTCTTCGGAGGCTTTCCGTAGCTGGACGCTATGGAGGAGCCTCTGCCCTGTAGCCCCTGGTACGCCCAGGTTGAGCCTGTGTGACGGTGTGGGTGGGGGCACGAGGAGGAGGCTTGCAAGACTCCAGCACCAGATGATTCTACTCACAGATGACGTTGGCACACACAGTGGCCGGCTGAGACAGGAGGACCCTCGGTTAATTGAGCGCCCTTTTCCTTGAGTTCCCCAATCCTCTGTCTTTCTGCCAAAAATATCACCTGTGATGTCCTGAAGGGTCAATCAACCGATGGACGGGGACCTCAGCAAGGGGGAGTCCAAACCAACACACAGATTCATGACCATCTGGATTCTTGCAAAGAAGGAAGACAAGAGAACAGCTATAATTCTTGACCTCCACTGAGATCTATATTCCATTTGTTAGACAAAGCAAGTAAATAAAAACATTTGGTCCAAACCACTAAACAAAATTAACATGAGAATACATGTCTTTTTTGTTTGTTTTGAGGCCGGTTCTCCCTTTCTGGCTGGGCTTGAACTCACTATGTAGCCCAGCCAGGCCTTGAACTCACCGCAAACTTCCTGCTTTCAGCTTCCCAATGTTTTTGTCTCTGCATGATGATCAATAATTTCCCAGAGCTGTCTTTGCCAACTGTAGCCCGTTCGCTCACAGCAAGCTTCCCTCTTAATGTCCTGCTGTCTCCTCTTTGGCATTTTACTCGATCTTGTGGGGCTCTGCCAAGGGTACCAGACAGCCTTTCTGTCAGGAGTTTTTCCAGGCTGAGAGCCAGGGAAGTGGCTCAGGGTTGTCCAGAACATCCTTAACTGTTCTTTTCAGCTCTGATCATGGGCAGGAGGGTGCATGACATGATGGCTTATGTCCTAGAGTTTGCCTCCCACTTACCAATACCTGGCACAGATAGCAACCTCTCAGAAGAAATGGGCAATCAATACCAGCATGTTGTTACAACAAATGAAGATATCAGAAATGTGGCAGTGGGACCTATCAGCCGACTAATCTGTCCTGACCAGGGAAAAGAAGACAGCCCTGTCATCTTGCCAGTGCGAGGGCTCCACAGCAGTCAGTAGCGCCTGAGACTTGAGCTTCTGGTCCGAGTGCCTGCCCGTGGTGTGGAGTCTGCGAACTTGTACTGCATGCAGACACCTGGCTGGAACGCTGGGCTTGGGACAGACAGCTGCCCATCAGACAGCAGTACCCCTGCCCCCAGGACTCCATCATGATGTCACCTGGCTGCTCCCGCCTCTTCCCTTGACCTGGAGCAGAGTGTGTCCCCTAGAGGTGTCCTGCTGCCTCTTACTCACGGGCTTTCATGTCACCTAAATTGACTTAAGGCAGGATTTTCCTTTATAAGTTTGCGAACTATTATCAGAGGTTGGCATGTGGGATAGGCTATGGTGAGACACATGCGCAGGGATTTTGGGCCCTGGAAATTGAATCCAGGGCCCAGAAGGGCAAAGGGTGGTCTCTGCTGAGCTGTACTGTGGGCCCCAACATGAGACACGAGGCAGCTGACACACGGACTCAGTTGGCTCCAGTTAGAAATGTCAGCTGCCGGGTCAGGACTTGTACCTAGCTGAAGCTGTGTTCTTCTGGTTTCTGTCCTGTGTAGTTTCCCCTAGGAAGACCAGAGACTATGGTCTGCTGCCTCCTGTGGAACTATTTGGTTTGTATTTCGATTTCTCCTCTTTACACATATGACCGCTGAAATTGTACATTAGACCGCAAGGTACAGTTCCAAAACACCTGAGCATCTTCAGAATAAGCGCCGAGCCTGCATTTGCACAGCTTCCTGGAGTCCTGCAGCACTCAGCTGCAGAGGCAGGTGCTTCATGGGATGAGCCATTGCCACTTTATTTTTAAAGCTCGCCATGTCAACGCTTTCCACCCATGCCTGGGTTGGCTACCATTGCTCCGGGGTGAGATCAGAGTCCTTTTCTTTCCTAGAGCAGCTTGCCATTTCTCCACACCTGCCTTTCAAGTGACAGCTTGGTGGGTGTCCTCATAAATTACAAATCATGTGCCCTAGTCCCGATGCCCTGGGCCAGGCACCAAGTTAGAAGCTGTCCTGTAATTTTAGAACACAGCCGTGGGTGGGACAGCTGGGGGAGGGCTGAGCTGTTCATCAGCAGGGGTCCTGCTCAAGCTCCTCGGGCTGCCTGCCTGGCTCAGTGGACAGCTTGTACCGCCAGAAAGGGAGTCCCTGTGCAGAGTGGAAACCAATGCCCAGTCGGCAGCAGAATGGGCAGATGTGTCTAAGAGGGATGTTTTTCCTTTTTAGGAGAATTTCTAGTACTGTAATCATGTGGTAAAAATAACCTCCCATTGAACATCCTTGTTTGATTTAAAAACTGTTATTTGATTTGATAAGACAGTGACTTGTTGATATCTGAATGGGATAAGAATTTTATTTATTTTGTATTTTGTATTTTAGTACAGGGTCTACAGGGTCTCACTACACAGATCAGACTCGTGATCCTCTGTGTTCAGCCTCCCAAGTGCTGGGATTACAGGTGCAGGCCACCACGCCCAGCCTCAATCCCCTTCTCAGCAAGCCCCGGGGGTGGGGCCAGCACATCGGGGATTGAACCCCAGCTGTTGCATCTGCCTAAGCAGGCACTTTAATCCACTGAGCTATTTGGCCAGCCCAAGAACTTTAATTGCCTTCTTTTAAAAGACTTTTTCCTCTCCTATATTACACAGCAGAGACTTAAATAAAGATAAGAACAGCCAATGTCAGCTACACTATAAGCAGTGCTATATCTCGCAGGAAGCTGTAATAACTTATGTTTTAGTGAGATTGCACAGTGTATTCATTAGCTGTGAATGAAACAAATCACCCTGTTCCAAAGTAAGGTAAACACTGACCATTTCTCAAGGGCACACAGACCTGAGGAGTAGCTGGAGAGGCTGAAAAGTCCTGGGCTGAACTCGCTCAGGGGCTTTTGACCACCAAGCAGGACTGCTGGTCTGTGCTGACCACTCCCTCCCACACTGGAGCTCAGGCGGGAGCGAGATACCTGCTGCGCTCCCACCTCTGGAAGCCTGCCTTCATATGTGGTCATCAGAGGAGAACCTAATGGAGAAAGGAAACTGCAGGCCAATCTGAGGAACACTGACACAAAAATCCTAGCAAGATATAGCGAATGGACTACAACAAATCAGCAGGAAGATTATACGCACATCCAAGTAGTTACAGAGTTGTAGCAGGGATGCAAGAATGGTTCAACATTTGAAAATCAATAAATATAGCATGCCATATTAACAGAACAAAAGATAAAAATCACATGATCATCTCAATAGATGCAAAGAAAGCATTTGACAAAGTCCAACACCCATTCATAACAACTACATAAAATTGGAATAGATGATCTCCGCCTCAATCTTATAAAAGCCTTCTATGACAAAGCAAGAGTTAACTGAAAGCTTTCACTCTAAAATTAGGAACAGGACAAGGATGTCCACTCTCACCACCCTGTTTCGTATAGTTCTGGAAAATTAGCTGGAGCAATTAGACAAGAGGAAAAAATACAGGCAATACACAGGAAAGTTAAATTATCATTATTTGGAGGTGACATGATACACTACATAGAAGACCCCAAAAACTCCACCAAAAACTTACAGGTTTAACATCCAAATTCAGTACTATAGCAGGAAAAAGTCAATACACAAGAGTCAGTAGCATTCTGCACACAAGCAACAAACTCACAGGGACAAGTTAGGGAATGAATAACTTTCACGATAACATCCCAAAATACTCAATATTTAGGGATCAATCTGACAAAGTATGTAAAAGAACAGTACAATGGAAATTATAGTACCCTAAAGAGAGAGATTGAAGAGGCTATCAGAAAATCAAAGTTATCCCTCGGTCTTGGATAGGAAGAACCAACACAGTGAAAGTGGCCATACTCCCCAAACTGCTGTACAGATTTAGTGCAATCCCAATCAAAATGCCATTAACATACCTCACAGGCCCATAGAAAGTATTCCTAAAATTCATTTGGAACCAGAAAAGATCTAGAATAGCAAAAGCAGTTCAGGGTAACAAATGCAAGTCAGGGTTCATCACAATCCCAGACCTGAAGTTACTATGATAAAATCCCCATGAGACTGGCAAAAACCAGACATGAAAATCAGGGGAACAGAGCACAAGACACAGACATATCCCCAAACACATTATCTTTGACAAAGGAACCAAACATATTCACTGGAAGAAGGATAGAAGAAGATAGCCTCTTTAATAAATGGTGCTGCAGAAACTGGCTGTCCACATGCTAAACTGTAAAACTAGACCCAGGTCTAACACCATACACTAAAGCCAAAATGGATCAAAGGTCTAAATCTAAATATTAAAATAAAAATGCAAAGGGCTGGCCAAATAGCTCATAGGATTAAGCACCTGCAAGCAGGCTCAGAGGCTGGGGGTTCAATCTGCGGGCCTGCTGTGCCAGCCCTGCCCTTGGGGAACCCTGACATGGCAATTGAGACTGGGTGTGGTTGTTTGTGCCTGTAATCCCAGCTCTGGGAGGCTGTAAACAGGCTGATCACTATGAGTCCAATCTAGTAGTGAGACCCTGAACACCCTGTAGACCCTTCCCTAAAATACAAAAATAAAAAATTAATTAATAGAATGCAAATTTACTGGAAGAGAAAATAGGCAGAAATCTCAAACCATAGGTGAAAGTGGAGAATTTATAAGCAAAACCACGATTGCAAGGAAAATATTACAAAGACTCGAATGAGTCTCACCTTATTAGAAAGTTTTTACACAACAAAAGAAATCTTCAACAGAGTGAAAATTCAACTCAGAATGGGAAAAATTATAGCCAATTGTCCCACAGAGAAAGGAACAGAATATATGAAGAACTGAACAAAACAGACCCCCTAAATTCAAATAACCAGTCTAAAAGTGGCCATCAGAGATGAATACCCACTCCTCTGCTAAAGAAATTCAAATAGCAAGTATATACATGAAGACATGTTCAATATCATTGGTCATTCAATAGATGCAAATTAAAACAACACTGAGATTTTATCTCACTCCAGAAAGAATGGCTATCATAAAAAAAAAATCAACCAATAAATGCTAGAGGGGTTGTGGGGAAAAAATCCTTCTCCACTGTTGGCGGAGTGTAGACTGGTACAACTACTATGGAAATCAGTACGGAGGTTCATCAAGAAAGTAGGATTGGAGGTCCTATTTGGCCCTGTATTCCCCTTTTGGGTACTTTTTTTTTTTAAGAATTAAAACATACACAGAAATATATATACATTCATGTTTATAGTAGTACAATTTGTAATAGCTCAATCTAGGAACAATCTAGATGACCATCAACAGAAGAATGGTTATGGAAGCTGCTGCTTTTTCTATAATGGAGTACTACTCAACCACAAAGAAGGATAAACTGTTGGGAGCTGCTGAAGCTGGAAATTGATCCTACATGGGAGGGCAGGATGAGGCCTCATGCCTACAGCAGTCAAGCTACCTCAGTCTTGACAAAAACCTGCCGCCTGGACCTTGTGGGCTGCCAGCCCCCAGGCAACACTGCGCCTTGTAATTTCGCAAAGATATAAATAAAACCCCCACCGTTGTTCTGGGGCCCTTTGCCTATCAGGCTGGGTCAAACACCGGACCTCAGCTACTATCTCTTGTCTTTATTTTCTGAACCCTCTCCTTGTTTGCTCCTGTGGACTATCGAGAGACAACAGATCCCTGCATTATTGTAGAGGCTTTTGTAGGTAAATGGCTATAACTTCAGACTGTACTCAGAAGTGAAATAAATCAGACTCACGTGTGTAAACATGTTTCTCACTTGTGTGAGAAATTGAACAAGAAAATAGAATCCGAAATATACAATAGATATTGTGAACTAGGAAAAACCATTCAAAAGAAAAGACAGACTGTGATGGGGAAAGAGAGGGAGCACGTGCTACGAGCCAGGCGAGACAGCCGTGCAGCTGGCCCCGCAGCCCCTGGAGAGCGCGTCTCGCGCTAATGTTGGGAGGCACACCATCACGCCTGTGTCCTGTGCTCTGGTCAGCTACGAGACGACAACAGTGCTCAGTGCGTCGGCTGCAGCTGTCCTACTAAGCCATTTCAAAACTTGGTTTTAGCATTTGCTTATCATTTTTTTGTCTTTAAAATTAAAAAAAAAAAGTGGTTGTGGTGGTTACTTTTTTGTCCTCGCTGAGACAAAAATCCAACACCCAGAATTAAGGAAGGCAAGTTTCCTTCCCTTTCTTTCTCAGTTTGCGGAAGTTTCAGTCCATACTCAGCTGGCTCCCGGTCAGGGTGGCACATGGCAGAGGGTGGCAGAAAACAGCAAAGCAGCAGGAGCCAGAAGGGAGGAGCTGCGGCCGAGCAAAAGCCTCTCGCCTTTACATGGCAATGTGGGTCGCCTGTCGCAGGGCCATTGCAGGGCTCGCAGCCGTAACCCCAGTACCGCACCACGAGTCAGTCACAGCTCTAGAAACCTGCCCGGTGACTGCGTGAGTCCTGGGGGGCCATTTGGACACAAAGTATAGCAGTGATCATAAAGAAAAACAGAAAATGTGAATGGGAAATGTTCAAAAGCTGTCTGACGTTCCTGCTTACGTCAAGTTCATGCCCATATCAGTTAACTTCAGTCCTCTGAGGAACACAGTGATCAGGGGCAGATGCTACCAGTGCACATGATGCACAGACAGCAGCAGAAAAGAAAGAAAGAAGGAAAGAACAGACTTACAACCAGTGGGACACATAAATTTTCCATCTGGAAATTGGTCATCTGAGGTGGTTCAGATATTCACTGTAGGGTGAAAAGGAGGCCCACCATCTAAGACAGGAAAGAGATTAGGTATCTGGCAGCAGTTTGAAACCTCTTCCCTTTTCTTCCATTTCTCCCAAACCTCTTAGCCATTGTTCTTCTACTTAGAATTAGTTTATTAAAGTATTAGGACCAAGACGCAGAAATCATATCTTTGAAGTTCCTTGGCTGTGCTGCAATACTAATCTGAATATTTCTAGTTTTAAATGAGAAAAAAGTGAAAAGGATGTTTAGGCGACTGTCTTCCTTTCATATACTTAAAAATGTGTTTCTGGGGCTCAAGGACACAGTTGGCCTGCACTGATATTTAATAGCACATTCGCAGGATAAATTAGCTGCTTTGCTGGCGTTACACATAGCAAGAGAAAAATGAATCATGCCTGCCACACGGTTTTGCCAGGTGTCTAATTCGGTCATGAGGATACAAGACTTACTCTTTTACCTCCTGCTGGACTGTAACTAAGGCCCAGGCCACCCAGGCAAGCAGGTGCTGAGCTGAGTGGGTGAAAGCAGGCCCCACCCTCTGCACGACAGTGACGCCCTTCAGGGCTTGCTAAGCTCCACCTGTGCTATTCCTTCAGCGTTGTAGACAGTTCTGGGTCCAGGGGCTCCTCGTCTTTTCCTCTCCTTCCTTCCATTTTCCAGCTGTTGTTGTGCCGTCCTCACAGCCACACTCTGTCTTAAAGATCTGAGGTTGGATGACAGTTTAGTGGCTCTAAGTGGGAACTCGGTGTGGAAACCGCCTAGGAATTCACCTCCATGCAGGTCCGGAGGCCACTGCTGCCACTTGCCACATGAGAAGCTCAGGTGGCATGCAGGGGTCTGCACTCCGAGCCCCGTGTGTGAGCAAGGCAGACTTCGTTCAGTGCCGCAGCGCTTCTGCTGCTCAGCCGAGGGTCTCCCCAGCCCTCCCGGACTTTCTAGAACTCGCAGTTCTCCCAGTGCCTCTCTCCAGAGTGCGCCGCCCTCCAGTGCTCTTTCTCAGATCTAGGTCCGGTTGTCTCCGACATCTGAGGGGTCATGGCCATACTGGGGAGGCCTTTCTGCGCATCTCCTGCTAGTCGTTTGTCCCTGAACGCCAAAGCTGGAACTGGCAGCCCACTTCCATGTCCCACTAATAGACGCTTCAATTTGCACATTGTGTCTAGAAATAAAACTAATTGCCATCATTAAAATTGGGTTATTTTATAGAAAAATCCAAAATTGCCCATTTCTCTCACAAAATTGGAACATATGTCAAGTCTACATATTGTTTCTGCTTTGGTGTGATGGGCTCAGCCGCAGCTTTGCCCTTTAGCTGGACACGTGTCCATGCTCCGCCAGCCCCTCCGAGGGTGTTCCTCTGGGCCCTGCCTCGCTCTCCACTTGGGCTGGGATCTGATGCTTCAGGCTGTGTTCCTCACTCCTTGCGTCAGGGGCCATGGAGGCCTTCAGCATCACTAAGAGCAGCCCCCAGCTAGCGTTCTGACCACAGCTAGGGTAGTCTGCCGTTCCTTGGCACAGCAGGTTTCAAAGGGACTTTTACCAAGCTGCCTACAGAAAGCAGAAGGCCTGTAAACCTCTCATCTCCTGGGCGGGACCCAGGGCCACCACCCCATGCGGGACCTACGGCAAGGCCATTCCGGCTGCGGTGTGCAGCCTGCAGAAATCTTCCAGCAGGAAAGGCCCAGCTGTCAAGAACACTGCCCAAAACCTAGGACGACTCTCTTAGGTCCTGGGAGAGAGCAGAGAAGCCTAACAGGGATGTATGTACTGCTAATGAAATTTGAATAATAGAGTCAAGCTGGGACATATTACATTTACTCAAACAACTGTTTTGTGAATTGCAGAACTTTTCTTTTGAGTTGAGAATCTCTCTGGAGTCAGCTTTTATTCCAGATTAGTGGCTTCAATTTTCATCATGGAAGCACTTACTAGATGGGATTTTATTTTCTTCTGTGAGGCCATACAGAACATCTCATGGCAGATAAAAAAAAGAAAACAAGGAGCACAAAGTGGTGAGGTGCCAGCAGCAGAGCAGAGGTCAGTTCTGGAGAGAGAGGGTACTGCCACAGATGAAGGCCAGGCTGACTCCTCTGCGTGGTTGGTCCAGGCCACCCGGGTCTTGGGATGTTCCTTCTGCTATGCTTGATGGGAAGGTGGAGTCAGAGAGAGAGAGAGAGAGAGAGAGAGAGAGAGAGAGAGAGAGAGGCAATCTTTAAAATGCAGGGTATTCAAGAATGTTTTCCTGAGGAGATAACTTTAGAGTTGTCTTTTAGAACTCGCTTGGGAGACAAGCAACAGGAAACATTTAGTCCTCCAGGTAGTTTTTCTGGACTCCGCCGCGAGTGCGTCTTTTCCTCCAGTTCAAGCCACTTGCTGGCCCCTGTGTTCACACTCTCGAGTCCCCTCCCCGTGGTCCTAATTCGCCTCTGTGCTTGCACTTCTGTTCCGTCTGCACGCCCTGCTCTTTGCCTGTGGGCAGATCCATTGCCTGCCGGCACTCCTGGCATGCTGAGCGATTGGCCCGTGCTGTTCCTTATGGAATACTCCTTCCCACTTTTTCTCTCAAAAAGCTCATTCTTCAGACTTCAGGATACGGATGAAGTTCTTATCTCTTTGTGCAAAACCGATCCGTTTGCACTTGGGCTCAGTCTTACTCTGAGCACCTGCCTTTTAATCATGGTCTTCTGTGATTGTGGAGCTAGCTGTCCCCGCTGTTTATGAGCTTGTTCAGTGAGGCTGCGCTGCTCTATTCATCCGCAGTCTGGTCCTAGAACAGTGCCAGAGCACACAAGGTCTTAAGTATCACAATTAGAATATTACCACAAGTACATTCAAGTATATGTGGTGTTTATATGTACATAAGTATATATAAATGTATTTTTATACTTCTTTAGTTTTTCCTCCTCCCAATCCTCCTTTCATTATTTTGAGACAGGAATTTGCCCAGTCATAACATGGCCTAGGTAATTATTTGCAAATGAGGAGACCAAGAGCTGAGGGAGGAGACAGCTGGGGAGGAGACATAACACAAATTAAGATGTCATGTACCTTCCCAACGGCTACTGATGAGTGTAGTCATTAGGTACTATAAGCATGTACTAATAACAAGCAAAACTTAAAAAGACAAAAATAACATTTTTTCTACTTTTACATTTTTTCTTGGGAAATGATATTCCATGCTTCTAAGTCACAAGTCATGAAAATAAATACTATGTCTCATTCTTATTTATTTATTTATTTTCTGTCTCATTTTCTTGGTGTATCAGTTGGAAAGTGTCTCATATGGCCTGGACAATTGTATCAGGTAGCTGTTGCTCTGTGAGAAACTCATCTGTGTCTTATTTCTACCTTTCTCATCTTTAGACTCTGAGATAAGCAAGCATCCTTAGTTTTTCACTGTCTAGCCATCTTGTGGAAAGCTACTGAGACATGTCCCAGGGGAAGAACAAATATATTTCAGAGGTTCATCAACAACTCACACAGAGGTAGCATCACCCTGAAAAGAAATTCATATTGTATAAGGTTGGTGGAAAGCGCAGCTCATCACTACTGCAGATTGCAGGCTTTGCCAGGAGTTGCGGGCACAGGCTGGCTGGCCTACTTTGTGACATGTAGAGATGTTGCTTAGTAACCTTTGTTAAGGGAAAATGGACCAGAAAGCTGTCTTGGGCATTTCTACCTCATGTCAGCTAGCATTACCTGCTCGGTATGAAGTTGGGAAGTTTTATTTAAGATCAGTAAGCTCAACATTCTCTCTTGGTGTCGGCTGTTTTGCTTTGCAACACAAAATTTTACTTGAGATGTTTTCTACTGAACAAGTCTAAATCATCTTAAGTTTCATTTGAGTTTCTTATTAGTTCTAGTATCTTTTACCTTATTTGACATATAATAAATACTTACAGTGAATGAATATTAATCATTCAAAGTTTGAAGTCTATTATAGAAAATCTAACTAATGAAAGATTTCTTCTAAAAGGGGTAATGCTGCCTATTTATGAAAGGTTGTTGCTTTTTCACAACAGTTTTGCTGCGAGAGCACAGGTATAGTGAAAACCACCACTAAATCAAAGCTAACATGGGAAAGGGAAAGACTCACATTAATATTGGTGTCATCGGACACGTGGACTCTGGCAAATCCATCACCACAGGCCATCTGATCTACACATGCAGTGGCATCGACAAAAGAACCGCTGAAAAATTTAAGAGGAGACGGCTGAGATGGGGAAGGGGTCCTTCAAGTATGTTGGGGTCTTGGCCAAGCTGAAAGCCGAGCGTGAGCATGGTATCTCCACTGACATCTCCCTGTGGAAACTGGAGACCAGCAAGTATTATGTGACCATCATTGATGCCCCTGGACACAGGACTTCATCAAAAACATGATTACAGGCACATCCCAGGCTGACTGCTGTCCTGATCATTGCTGCTGGTGTTGGTGAATTCGAAGCTGGTATCTCCAAGAACGGGCA